>VYZS01009759.1:26751-41198 GCA_013400695.1 Neodrepanis coruscans | reverse complement strand
GTTGGTCGCTGAACTGCTGCTCATTTTCACTTCATTTCACACCATTTCGTTTATCTACTCCCTTTAGTACCACATTTATGGGCCTGTGTTTTCTTCCCCAAAAGGCATTTAAACTTGACAGTGTAATAGATGGTGCTGTGAAAGCTAAAGAGCTGTTTATTACTTATCCCTGTTAATTTGTGCTCTGCCACATCATTACCCTTGTGATAATGTGTGTGACATTCACACGAGTTTTCTTGGCAGATCGAATCTTATCTTTTAAAGGATCCATAATATTGACAAATTGCTGATTTTAGCAATCAAGGAAAATTGGATCATGAATTCTTAACGTATTTTAATTGACATTGCCGTGCTATAGAAAATATATATTCAGTATAGTTGTTTAAAAGGGGCATAATTGGGTTTGTGACAAAGCTGTATTTACANCTGGACTGATCTCCTCATCCATGGCTGTCACATCACTCCGGTGTAACAGGACACAAAGAGACAAATCTCCCTCTCAGGAGGGTCCAGCTGATGGGTTCCCATCCTGGTAATTTTAATTCCACAGGAGGAAATGCTGAGCTCTTGACAGGCAGAGGCTGCATGTTGGTGGGTCAAATAGTGCTGCTGCAGGCTGATATTTTAGATTATTGGCCTAGAAAGGATCTTTGTCATACTCTCACCTAAGAGTTAAGGCTATGGTGCTGCTCAGAGCTTCTGGGGGGAAATTGGTGGTGGAGTTTTTTTTAAATGTTACATGGCAGCACCATTAAACAAAGCAAACTGAGCCCTGTCAGTGGTGTCTGGCTGAAGCCAAGTTAACCCAGTGCAGAAAACTTCTCAAACTCAGTTTTGAAGAGTTGTCATGAGCCCCTTGAGAAGTGCAGTGGAGTTTAACAGTGCTGCACTGCTTGAGCAGAGTGGAGCAGTGAGGGTTATTGCAGCTTCATCTGCTGGGAGATGTGAGTCACTTACTGTAAATCTGCTGAAGCAACACCTCAATGACTCTCGAGCTGAGCCTTGGGGAATCAGTTAGGAGTGGATTTGATGTTAACTCTCCACTGCCTTGTTTTTGTGACTTTCCAATGCCCTGGCCACTGTTAGTGTGTGGTTTGGGGTGTGATGTGTGCAGAGGGGACAGTGAGGTCCATGTATTCCAGCACTGTGAGTGTGAGGATGTGATCATGCTCCAGCCTCTTCCTTGGNAGATCAGTGATGAGAAGGATCATTATGACTCACAGAAGCTGCAGCAGAAAAACTCATTAATACAAACCCATTTTCCTCCTAAACACAAATCAACATCACACACATTTGAAGTTCTTGCAGCTCTACTTTTTTCCCTAAGCTTTGAGCTGCAAACATTTGTTTATTTTTCAGAATTCTTTTATGTTAAATGCATTGGTTATTTTTCTGATGGTGGAGAAACTCGTATGATCTGTTTCCCAGCATTTTATAAAGCTTTGTTTACTCCTAAGAAATCTGAAGGAGTTCAGATTCCCACTTTGAACAGATAATCCCTTCTAAGGTATTTTACAGTAAATGTGTCACCAGTTGCCGTGGGACTGGGACAGGACACTTCATCCCCCTCCTCTGGGACGTTGGGTAAAAAGGGAATCATTTCACCACTGAATCTCTGGGGTTTTTCTGCTTTATTCCTTATTTTCCTTTTAATTCTTCATCATCAAAGTGAGATTTGTTCTTACTCCAGACTTCCTTTGCCTTGACTGGACTGATCTCCTCATCCATGGCTGTCACATCACTCCGGTGTAACAGGACACAAAGAGACAAATCTCCCTCTCAGGAGGGTCCAGCTGATGGGTTCCCATCCTGGTAATTTTAATTCCACNAAGTAAATGCTTCGTGGGGGTAGAGTAGGAGCTCCTGAAAAATAAAGGGATTGTGTATTATTATTGTTTTTAATTAGGCTGTAGTCACTCCATTTCTCCTCTCTGTTGCACGTAACTGTCTCAGGGTTTCAGACATCAGCAACAGATTTTAATTTCATCCTTCAGCCAACTTTATATTTTCTTATGCAATTTACTTTTTAAGATCAAGAGCACATGTCTTCCTTCCAAATAGCACACATTACATTTATTGGCATTTTAAACAGGCCAAAGTGAGTGACCAACCTTCCTCTTTTTCTTTCAAGTCTATTTTTTCCCTACAGGCAAATTGCTGTGGGCTTATGACCCACCCTTTTTATGACACTATTTCAGCACAGATATTCTTAGTTAGAATTCTAAGTTATTGCTTTGAGACAGAAATAGAAATCACCACCTTGACCAGCAGTTTCTTCAGCTCTGGGACATAAAAATGTGCCATATAAACTCATGGAATCTCTACCCTGTCACACAGTTTTGGTGTTTGTATTTTGGTTCCATTTGAGATACTTTCTAAGCTGCTGTTGTCTTTCTGTTTGTTGTCCTGTATGTGGTTTAATGGTCATTTTACAAAATGCTTCCTTGTTTGAGGCATGTTCCTGTGGCATGACCATCCTGGGAATCACTGTGACCTTCTGCATCCTTTCCAAAACAGATACAAATCTCTTTTATTTCGTGTACTCCTGATCTCACAACTGAAACAGAGACTCCAGCACTTTGATCCATAAAAGGCAACAAGTAGAAATAACATTTTGGACCTGTTACATGCTGTGAAGTCTTTATTTCTTATGTGCAATCCTTATTTAGCACAAGAATACTTTGCTCAGATGGGGTGTTTAAGATGTGTGTTCTCACAGCAGCTCTTTTACTCCAGTTGCTGTTTGGCCCATGCAAACCATTTGGTAGGTCTGGTTCACCAACAGAGATTTGAGCAGCCAGAGAAGAATTTCAGAAACCAATACTGAGAGAGAGGATTCAGTTTTCCAAAGAAACCTGTGGGTCTCAAGCATGAGAAGTGAGATTTTGTAATGACAGCTTCTATTTTCCCACAGAATCGTTAAGAAAAGACAGTTGCTCACAAGTTTTATATTTCACGGATTTTTCACAACTGAGAATTAAGTCATCTTGGTGGGGTTTTTTTCCTCATTTGCCTGCATTTAAGTCTAATAATAGTTTATTAAACCTGACATGTGGAATAGCAGAGTCTTAGTGCTGGAAAGTTTGGGCTTCATTTCCTCCAGCACTCGAAGTTCTCCATGTCACCCCAGGTTGTCTCAGGCAGTGAATTGTTGGGGTGTAATCTGCTTCTGCCACTGACTTTGTTTATGGGAAAAACTAATCTGGCTGTGAGAACTGGACTGATTTGAAAGTAATTGACAAGAACTGTGTCTGTGATCCCCAATATAAGCTTTTTCCAGTCACTTGGGAGAGATTAGATGTCTCTTAACATCATCTTGCTGGCAGTGAAGTTGCTCTGAAGGGGCTCCTTTAATCACATTCGTTTCGCTGCCATCTCCAGAGTCTTTCTTCTTCCCTGATAGACCCAAATCTGCTTTTGCCATCTATTAGGTCCAACATTAATGCTCCTTTGCATATTAATTACTGTTACTTTACCCACTCTCAGCTGGCTCCCCAGTTTTGGAGCAGCTGGGAGCTGTTACTTTCTCCTCAGAGCAAACACTCTGTTGTGCTATTCCATTTTCTACTGGCTCCATGTAAGAATCATTGAATAAAGAATGAAGTAAAGCAGAAAAGATGTGACAGTAAAGTCAGGAGAATTCACCCAGCCCTTATTTTGGCTTGTAATGTCATTAATGAATGAATTTTCCCTGTGTGATAAAAAGTTAGCCCTGGTTTCTTATCCTAAATATTCTAACAAACTTTTTAGGGAACTTCTGAGCAATGTAGAGTCTTAGTTTCACTTATGTGTGTGTGGGGAGGGTGGAGTTTAAGGAAGTTTTTTATTTTAAAAAGGCAAGAAGGGGGAAAAAAAACCCCAGAAAAAGCATGGTAAGGGTGGAGGAATGAGCTCTCAAAAGGAGCTCTCACAGATTAAAAGATAGTTGTGATTATTCCAGGCAGGACTTGCACTGGGACTGCTCTTACAAACCCCAAATGCTCCATCTGTCTGTTTGGAACTCAGACCATGTCATCCAGCAGAAATTGTAGCCATTATCTTCATTGAGTTAGTGTTTCTCTGGTTAAGGCAAAGCCAGACAGGCTGTCATGTTTTTTGTGATCTTGAGATGAAATAATTTTCCAAAAGAATTACAAAAGTACACTGTGGATTATGATTATATACTCAAATGTACTTTACATTTTTAGGCTGTGTACGGTTTTAATAAGAAATTAAACATGTGTAGAGGAAAAGCTGAGGGAAGGAAGGAAAGGATCTAGTGCAGATTACACTATATGAAACATATGTTTGAGATAATGCTGATAGAGCTGAAATATGTGGCCTGTGTGAGAGTTCTGTACACAAATGACGTGCTCATTCCTCCTCTGCCATACACACAGTTTTACCTTTGACATAGTAGGGAGGGATGCCAGGCAGTAATTAGGAAAGCATGGAAGCAAAATCAGTTTCTGAGGTGGTTAATATTATTTAATACATGTTACAGCTGTGATAGCTGAAGGACAGAATGAAGGTTTGAAGGGAGACAATGTCTTTTATTACACCATGTAGTTCAAATAGCTTGAAAAATAGGCAAACCTTCAAGCCTTGATTTTTTTTTTTTTTCTGTCTCAGATCACAGTATTTATAACAATATGTCTTGGGAGATTAATGTTCAAGGCAATAGATCTGATAGTCATTCATGTCCCAGCTCTGGTCAGAAATGAATGTTTCTTTTTCAGGGTTTTGTAGTAATGTGGTTCTCAGAGACTGCAAATAGATGGTTTAGTTGAGTACAGGCAGTGTATTAAAAATGTCTAAAGAAGAAAAATTATAGTTGGAGGGAGAGAGCAGTTGAGAGCTCCAGAATCAGTAACTGACATTCCAGGGCAATGGGAACTTTAAATATACATTTAGTTTTCATCACATTTGCTTGTGAAACCTTTACTCAGCTTGAGCTGAATCACCTGCATTTGTTTGGTAGAACTTCTCATCTCAGTATCATCACATCCTCTCTGGTGGAATTCCAGGGAGCTGCAAAGTTACTTGTGAAGCAGGAGGGAAAAAGGGGAAATACTATGGGAGGTTTTAGTGAAAATGTTCATTAAATTTCTTCATCTGTTGGGGACCCACCCTCCAAAAAGGTCAGTCTTGCTCTCTCCATGCTTTGGGCAGAGAGAAAGGGAAGAGCAATCAGAGAGGCCACGAAAAAGGGACAGAGAGCATCCTTTGAGTGCTGCTGGCCCTGCTAACAGCCTGTCTGGGAAAAGCAAGTGGTTTGGGGTTTTCTCACTTTGTTTGTTCTTTCTTGCAGGTGATCTGTTGTCTAGAGAACCAAATCCTCCACCTGAGGGAAGAGCTTATTCAGTCCAATGTTCTGCAGAACCAGCAGCTGCTGGACCTGAAACGGCAGCTGGACGAGGAGAAGCAGAAGGCAGCTCAAGACAAGGAGGCAACTGTCCATAAGATGAAGATGGAGACAGAAAGCATTGTGTTAGACCTGGAAAAAAGGCACAGGGCAGAGATTGAGAAGTCCTTGGACAAGGTAAGGGAGTCACATAGGGCTGCTGATTGTGGGTTGGGAAAAGGGGAGCAAACACCCCAAAAACCAGCCAAGCAAAGATTCCCTGGGGAAGAACATTTAGGGGGGCACTTGGGTTGACAAAGCAGATGTGTGTGTGGCTGTGCCATTGGATGCCAGAGTCACAGCATGAGAGTGGAGCATTCTGAGGTTCTGTAAGGAAAACCTGCCCTCTGTGGCTGTGAACACCCCCAGCTACAGAGCCCAGAGGGAATGGAAGGTGCCCTGAGGTGCCTGGGATTCAGCAGGACTTCAAGGACACAGGTAAAGCCAGCCAAGGACCAGGCTGATCCCTTTTGCTGGCATAGAGATGAGAAAAAGGTTGGTTCAGCCTATCCAAGCTTTTCCTTCTTCAAAAGGAGGGCAGGTTCTTCAGGAGGCAAAAACTCAAGCTAAAATTGCAGAGAAATTGGGTCTAGTTGCTGATGATGGCTGGTCTGCTTTGCTTGTGTTCATTGAGTGAGAGAGGACTCTGGGAAAGGCTTGAGAGCAGAAATCAGTGGTTTACATCCATCAAGGCCTCTCTCCCCATTCTATTCCATGGGGTCACTGCCCACATCTGTGCTTGCCAAGCATCCTGCACCATCTCTTAAATTCAAATATTTCATCATATTAGGGAGCTAAACCATGAGAGTTTTATTTCAAAAGCTAAACTGAAAAAGAAAACCCACTTATTATTTATGGTAGACACTGTGTATATGTAAGCAGAGAGTTGTTGAAGTGTCTTTTATACAGATTAATGCTCTAAATCAGACATTTTCTTGCCAAGGGATACAGAGTGGCACAAATGAACAATCTGGAGCAGCCTTTGTGCAAGTGACATTTCATTTACCTGCGTCAGGTTCTTGGTGTGTGATTTTTTAAAGAGCATTGGGGGGATTATGCTGGAAATGAGCCAGGCTGAAGCCATTAAAATGGCTGTGATCAACAATTCACAATCTTTTCTGAATGTAAGGAAAGCCTCACTTGGCATAATTATTTAAAGCCAAGGTCACAGCAAGTATTTAAACCTTTGAAATTCATCATTAAAGGATTAATTTTAACTCAGGAAGACATTGTCATTTTTGCTTAAAAATGGAATTTGAATCTCAATTCTTTTCTTTCTTTGATCTTTTTTTTTACATGTGTAGTGTAGCAAAAGAAAAGTTAACTTCTTTACATCCTCAAATTAAAGTTACAAATAATCCTTCATAGGGCAATATCTTTAATAGTCTTGAATTGTCATTTCTGTCAGAAATACTGGGGTTTTTTTTTAATTTGTTGGATTTCTTCTGTTTTTCAAAAAATTTGTTAATTTTAAGCTGTATTAACTGCTATTGAATTTTTTTTTTGTTGTTTAACCTACTCCCCTATTTTTACCTCTAATCTGAAGAGCACATGTTGAGTAAAAGATAGGAGGGCAAAAGAAAAATGAATCTCTGTTGAAAAGTCTTTCACAGACATGTGAAAATACCTGGCATCACCTTCAAATCTCCATTTCCCATTCTGCTTCCTTTCTGTCTTCCAAATGCAGAGCTGTGGAAATTGGCCACAAGGTCTAAAAGTCGAAGCAGCTTAGAGGACAAACTCCATTTAAAGCTCAAAAGTAACAGTTCCAGCTCTCTTAGTTCAAATCTTCATCCTATTACTCTCCACAGAACTTTGCAGAAGGAGATTTGATCCAAGAGGGGGAGAAAAAAAAGCATCTTGATTACAGCATGAGCCTTGAAAGTTGTTTTTTAAAATCTTTTTTAATTATCCTTGAAATTTGGGATAATATGGGAGAAAAAATTGTTCTCTGAATTGCCAATTCTGTGAAGATTGCTTAAAAATCCAGTGGGAAGCTGAGTTTCCCTGTTGAGGTGTGGAACATCTGACTGGCCAGATTTTCTGAAGGTCAGTCCATTCTCCAGTGAGAGATCTCATTCCTCTGCTGGGCTTTGTGAGTGATGTTGATTGCTGTGGGGATTGCTTTGGGTCACTGTGGACTGTTGTCCATGTGAACATGAGGAAATAGAAAAGAAATGCATCATATTTAAGTGAAAACTAAGAGAGGGATAAAAATGGGGGAGAAGGAGCTCCAGGATTCCTGTGGTATTGCCCTTGCCATGGTCCTGCTGCCATGGGATGGGAAGGAGGAGAGTGAGGGGCAGAGACAGGGGAACAAATTTTCATTACAAGCACACAGAACATTTAAATATTTGCTGATATTTTTACACAGAGCCACCTGGGGCAGTGGGAGGTGTCCCTGCCCAGGGCAGGGGGATGGAACTGGATGATCTTCAAGGTCCATTCCAGCCCAAACCATCCTGAGATATTTGGGGACGCACAGAACTGTCCTTGGGCTCCACTGACACCCAATTCCAGCAGGGACAGGGGTGTTCCAGGTTAAAGCAGCAGCACTTGGGGCAGGGACACTCCTCAGCCAGCTGGGATGGGCTCTACAAGGGGCATCTTCAGGTTTGCCAGGAATGACTCCAAGCAGAGAGAAACCATGAGCAGAGGAGAGGCCTGGCAACACCCCTGCTGGCAGCTGTGGTGTTTCCTTGGCAGAGGAAAGGAGGGTGCAGAAAGCACAACCCAGGCAGAGCACTGGCCATGTAACAATGCCCAAAGGAAGCAACCTTGGAACACTGAGAATATCTCATAAAAAAGCTGCCTTTGAGCTGCACACGTGAGTAAATTGGAGTGAGAGAAGAAGATGATGGGTTTTTTTTTCTCTTCTCTAAATAATTTTCAACATTTAGCTTTTTATTGACTTCATTTCTGTATTTAAATAGGTATTTTGACTCATTCTGTTAAAGGCTTATGCAGGTTCCAGGAACATCTAATTCTCTTTCTGTGCTGCTTTTCTTGTGGAGAAGTAATTTACATTTTTGTGTCTTGACTGTGCTGAACACACATGATATTTGATTACAGGATGAAGCTGTAGTCATAAAAAAAAAAACTTAAACACTTTAGTCTTGGGACTGCAATTCTTCTGATGTGAGTACAGTTGTGAAATGGTTCCCTCTGGAGAGATGGGACTCCAAGATGACATAAAACCTGGCCAGAGCCATGCTCATCATGCTTGTAGACTTCAATGATGTCACAGTTAGTTGTACTCTGAGATTCCTGTTAGTTTAAATAGAATTTGACATTTACAATGTTTTCTTGTCCATACCTATTGCAATCACTCCACCTATAACTGCTGCAAAGTCCACATAAAACTAAGATGCCTGGGGACTTTAAGGTCACTCTGTAAGTGATCCCTTTGCTAATGAACAATAACTCTTCTATACTCCAGTTGTGTTGCTAGATAATGTTTTTATAAACATTTTCAAAGCATGAAGCTTTGTGATGTGGATTAATGAGCTGCCCAGCACAGCCCTAGATCCCAGGCCAGTTGGATGCACTCCTTGGGAGTGTTTTCATCTGCAGGAATAGCTGTAATTCCCAATATCTCTTCTGGCACCGCTGTCAGAACTCGTGCAGATGATGTCACACTGTTCAGCACTGGCAAAGAACAGAAGGTGAAGGGAAAGAACACAACATCTTCAGAGATGAAAGGTTCTCCAAGAGATATTTGGTTAAAAGTATTGAGTTCCCCCTGAGCTGCTGCTTCTGCTCATAAAGCCCAACAAGCATTTTGTGCTTTCCATGAACTCACATTTTTGGGTCCTGTCTCTCCAGCTCTTGTTCTTCTCTGCCAGCTCCAAAAATGGTTCCAGTTTTGTTCCTAAGACCTGAGCCCTGGACCATCTCTGCAGCAGCTCTGTAGGTTCCTGCTGAGGCTTCTTAGTGTGGAGTCTTTAACTTGAGTGACACCTTTCACTTCATTGACTTCAGCACCAAGAAAGCTGTGAGAGCATCCAAGGGAAGTGTTTTCACACTCCTTGCAGCAAAACTCTGCTTATTTACATGGGGGGCAAATAGGTCAAGCATAAAATGTGGATGTGTTTTCTTCCTGAGTGTAATGATATCATTAAGTTGTATCTAATTATAATGTAGATATTTATCTCCTTGCTGAATGCTTTCAGGATCTCTACCAGTTGTAAGAGTGCCATTTTTTAAAAAAAAAATGTTTGTTTGAATCTATTACATCAATTATTTAGCTTAGGCCTCAGTTATGAATAATTTCAAGAGCCTCCAATTCTTACCAAGAAGAATTGGATGTTTCCCAGGTCTCTTAATTTTTTTCATGATAGTCCAAGGACTATTGTCTGTGATATTATCTCTCTGTTCCAGAATAGTAATGTTTTTATTGGTTTTGTTTTGTAGAGTCTGTGCACATTAACTTACATTTGCTTTTTGAATGTTTCTGACACAGTGTTAGTGATTCACCAACTAATATTAATAAAAATGAGCTTAGTACTTTGGCTTTGTTGGAGAAGTCTGGCAAAAGCCTGGAAGATCAAGAAAAAAAGAAATGTATTTAAAAAAAAATTTTTTTTTAATGTATCTCACACAAGAACTTAATCCATCTTTCTGCATCAAGTCTTGCAAATATATTTTGCTCAGGGATGAGAAGAGAAAACCAGTTTCCTCTCTAATGTGTCCCTTTTTTGTGCTCCTTCTTCTGATTCCTCCAAAGAAAAAGAAAGGTGATAGAGGACCAGGAACATGGTCACAGGAATTGCATCATCCCTTAGTGGAGCCATTTTGATCCAAACATGAAGCAAAGGGTGGCAGAATCTTCTCTGTCTCCTCTTCTTTTTCAATTCTGTGTCCAAACACCATCCTAGTTCTGTAGGTGCCAGGCTGTGGCCTTTGGAGGATATTCATAAGATCAAGACTCAGAAAATCACAGAGATGGTGGATAAAGTGAATGCTGAGGTTTTTCCAGTGGCAGAATGACTGTCCTAAGTATTTTTTCTGTATTTTCCTGAGCCTCTCTTCCCTCTCCAATCACTGCTGGTTTCACTGGGGATCCTTCATGGTTTGGGTTGTGCAAACAACAGTGACTGGGGTTTGTTACTTGAAATTAGGAGTAGGACTTTCTCCTGCATCCCATGCCATGGGCTCCACTTCTTACCTTCCTGAATTGAACCATCCCTGACACAAAGACTTTCTCAAGTCCACTCCAGACCCAAGAGTCAGCACAAGCCATCCCAAAAGCCCTATGGAATGTGTCCATCACATCCATGATGAGGTCAGTAAAGTAAAAAATTCAAATTTTCAATTAGTTTTATTGAGAAAAAAAAAAATGCTCAGTGATCAAGACCAAACTCCTGTAAAACCTCTTCATTGCATATTTAAATTCTGCCACAAGAAGACATTGTTTACACTCATTTGCTCTTTCTTCATATCATCATAATAGAGAAAAGCTGCAGGTGGTTTTTTTCTTCTTTTTTTTTTTTTTTTGGAGAAGGAGTGTTTGGGAAACAGGGAAAGGCTAAACCAATGCTGTTAGTCCTTCAGAGTTTTATAATGTGAAGAAAGAAAAGTGTTCCAAAATGACTTGCTTAGAGCTGCAGAACATGTCACAGAGTAAAACCCACCTTCATGAAAGGGGTGAGAAAGAATTCTAATTGTTTTGAAGTTCTTGTGATCAGTCTGCATGTGCTGCATTGTAACGTGATCCTAAAGTGCCTCAATTATGATTTGTATATTTTGGTGCCAGAAGGGTTTTTTTCTTATGCTAAATTATTAAGTTCTGTCAGCTGCTGGGCTGTCATATAGAGATACAGTAAATCACATTATATTTTGTCATGGATTACACAGAGCAATAAATTTGGGAACAGAGATCAAAGTACTTTCACAATCACATCTGAGTGTAGGAGGGGTGTTTAACTTGTAGAAAATCTGATTTAGGTGAAACTGTTGCAGTTTCTTGTGTGAATTTGAAATGAATTTGAATGTTTGCTTGAAAATGAATAAGGTACAAATCCCCAAAAGAGTTCTCCTGTACTTAGTTCAGAGGAGTTAATTCTGACCTGCAGGATGGAGAGAGGATAAATAATTAAACATGGGCAACGTTAAGAGCCTCACAATGTCTTATTTATGTTTTAATTGCTTGATGCTTGAGCAATAGATTCCATTCCCTTTTGAACTGGGCCTTTGCTGGACTTGCACAGTTACTCATGGGCACACTGATGGGTTCTGGCTCTTTTGGGGAAGCTTTGTTGGATTTCAAACTACAGAGGGCAATCCAGAATAATCTTGCTAAGCAACACTGATGGCTTCAGATCACAGATTTGTTTGGGGATTTGGTCGTGTTTTTGGGGGTTGTCTTTCCAACTGTAGAAGCTTCACTTTTTGGGGGCTCTCATCTGATGATGTAACTTCATAAGACTGACTCAACTTAGTGATTCTGAGGTAATTTAGTGGTACAGTCTGACCTCTTGTTTCCAGCTTTCCTTCTATTTAAAAAAGGATTCTATTTCTAAATGATACATACATAGGACCTTTTTCTACTCATTATCTTCTTAATAAGTGCATGTTCTTGCCACAAAATTCAACTTGAAGCAGCAATGCAGAATCTAAAAAATAAAAATATCATTCTTAGCCCTTTATAATTCTTTCATGAGCCTTACAGTCTCTCCTTGGCTAAAATCAAGGTACAAAACTTAGCTGATACATAATGATAAAGTGCCTGGAAACCTCCAATCTCTGAAAGAATCCTGTATTGTAAAGCTCATGCTGAATAGTCTTTAAATGAGTAATGAATCAATGTCACATCTCAGTACCTTTGCCTTCTATTTGTGGAGGAAGCTTTAGCTTTGACTTGCATCTTCAAAGATGTTTTAGCAGCCTGTCCCTTGGTGATTTTACTGGGTGTCAGCTGTTTGGGTACCAAAAACATCTGGGCCTGAGTGATTCTGTAAACTTTATATTGGAGTGGGAGGGAGCCAGAGCACATGAGTGAGTGAGTGCAGAGTGCAGGGAGTGCCCAATATTCCTGAGGGATAAAGGCAGCTGGTAAAAGCTCAAATCATTCCTGTTGGGGGCATGTTTTCTTTGTTAAAGCTCTCAAAAAGAACGTGCCACCACTTTTGAGAGGATGTCTTAAACCCACTTGAAATGTAGTTGGACAGAGCAGAAAAAAACCAGGAAATATGAAAAATTGTAATGCAGGGATGTATTTGTGCTGTGTCAGATTTGGGCGTGTAGATGAGGGAAAACTGGGCTTCAGGATCCTAAAAAGGAGGGTGTTACATTCTCCTCATCTTCACAAGCTTTACTCATTCCATCTCATTTGAGTGTTGAGCCAAAGAAGGGATTGTGCCATAATATAGAAGCCACCTGCCCCAAAACTGACCCAAAAGTTGGTGTGATTGGAAACTTCGGGAGGGATCTCCAACCAAACTGTCCTGTGTGATGGATGGTGGCTGAGAAGCAGTGACACATATTATGATCATTTGAATCTTTTCACTTGCAGGAATCTCTGTCATCACAAAGCACAGCACTGATTTCACTGATAGTTGTCTCTCAGCTGATTGATGAGGGAGTGAATCAAAGGGGAAATGGGCTGGTTCTGCCTGTGCTGTCCATGATTCCCAGCCCAGTGCTTATCACACAGAGCAATCTTTTGGCACAATGTCACAGTTACAGCTTCAGATTAAACCATAATTCACTGTCAGGCCTTTAAGTGCCTGATACATGCAGCAATATTATCTTGTATAAAGGATAGTTAAGGTATTAAACAATTTCGTGTGACAAACCCAGACTATTAAGCTGATTTTAAAATTTTGCCTTTGTATTTTAGGCCAAATTTTGCAGTTTGTTTTAAGTAAGATGCCTGGCTCTCTGCACTATGGAATGGAAATCAGCAGTGGTTTCACTGGGAAGTATTTAGATGCTGAATAAATCCATTTAGATGGAGGTGGTAATTGTGTCCTGGTGTAGGGATAGAAGAATTTTTGGGAGAGTTAAATGCCTGTATTTGCTTTCTCTACATAATTTCAGAATTCTTAAGAATACACTGTTAGTCTAAATGAAAAGGCTGGAATTCAGAGTTTTCCTACGGCACAGTTTGCACAAGCAGTTTCTCAGTGGGCCCCCATTAAGCACAGAACTTGCAATGTGCTGCAGAAAGGCAATTCTCTGGACAGGTGGTGTCAAATTCATTTCTAGTCATTCTTAAGTTTTTTCTCAACTAAAAGTACTTCACATGTGAATGAGAGGGGTTTTTTTTCCTCTTAAAGATGTATGTTTAAAGGAAAAAAAAAGGAAAAGATTTATAGACCTCCAAAAATGAAATGTAAAATAGAATATTAATAGGATTTGGGGATTTCTCTCCTTGAGTTTCAAAACCCTTGAAGTAATTTGGTACTTGACTAATTATTCAGTTAACATAATTTTGGCTATTCAACTATTTTTAATGGTCTTCTGGGTGGTTCAGATTCCATATTTATACTGCTGTGCTATTTTCAGTGTTGAACAGAGATCCAGTAGGAAGAACAAGAGTGTTGGTGTAGGAAGTCACCCACTGTCAGTATTAGAGGCACGTCAGGAAAACATCTTTCAGGCTTTGAGGGCAAGATGGAATTTTTATGTACAATCAGATGAACTTAAAAGGTGATCTGCTGATCTCTGAAGTTTAAACAGATACTGTACAGAGAGTTTTAACATCCTTAATAACAGAAATTGCCACTGTTAGCCATTCTGAAGGTCATTTTCTTTTGACATCTATCAAATTACACAATCTTGAATTTTGCTACAAAGCATAATGCTGTCAAACTTAAATAGAAATATTCCAGAATGTGGAGTGGTGTGTTGTTTTTTTGAGGTAAATGGGCCCCATTTACATTAGTTCTTTGATGTTAAATTCCTTGCTGCACATCAGAGAACAGTTGCTTCTTCCCTGGAGCAAGTTTTCTTTCTTCTCCTTCCCCCACCCTTTGATTTTTTTTCCTCCTTTCTTTTTTCCTCCCTCTCTTTTTTTCTTTCTTTTTTTTTTTTTTTTTTTTTTTTTTTTATTTTTTTTTTA
>VYZS01009759.1:12050-26592 GCA_013400695.1 Neodrepanis coruscans | reverse complement strand
TTTTTTTTTTTTTTTTTTTACTTTGCTTATACTTTTATCTAACTAATTATGGAGGATCAGCTTATGTATGGCCACAGTGAGGTAGTTGCAGGCATTTTGAAAAATTATTCTTTCCTACCTAGAACCCTAAACAGAAGAGTTCTGAAATCTGCTTTTCTATCAGTGAATAATGGTTGTAACCTTCTGGTTATGAGACTTATGTTTCCAAAGCTGGAAGATACTGAAACATGGAATTGTTTGGGTTGGAAAATACCTTTAAGGTCATCAAGTCCAACCATAAACCCGACACTGCAGAGCCCATGTCATAGAATCCCAGATGGTTTGGTTTTGAAGGGACCTTAAAGATCATTTCATTCCACCCCCTGCCCTGGGCAGAGACACCTCCCACTGTCCCAGGTGGCTCCAACCTGGCCTTGGACACTCCCAGGGATGGGGCAGCCACAGCTTCTCTGGGCACCCTGTGCCAGGGCCTCCCCCCCCTCCCAGGGAAGGATTTTTCCCCTCTCTCTAACCCTCTGCACAGATGTGTACAGTTCCCAAAATCCCCAACACCTGCATTTTGTGCTGAGCACTCAAGACATCCTGAACACCTTCGTGGATGTTGCTGGAGGATGAAGTTGTCCCTGTTCCTGCCAATCCCACAGTGGCCAAACTAGTGAGGAACCTCAGGGCTCCTTGGGGCATGGAGTGGAACTAGAACTGAAACTCCTCTCTAATACTCCTTATTCCTTAAAACCAGCACATAAATACTTTGTAATTAGGGCAGGACACATTGTGCTTTTGCAGTGTGGTCCCACTGTAGATCCTTTGCACTTTTATTCTTATAAATGCTGCTCTGTTTCATGAAAGGAGATGAAAATGGGGCTGTGTTAGAATAGCACCCACTAATTCACACACCACATCTGTAGTGCTAATGCCATTTTTAATTTTTCTGTGAAATGGTTTGTTGAAGTCGGTGCAGTTTTGCTCAGCAACCACAATATGATACTTTAAGGCTCGTTAAAGAATTATAGTTGGGGTTTAAAACCAATTAACTGTAACAAGGACATAATCTTTTTAATGCAAAAGTCCTCACTCTGTAATACGAAATAACTGCATGTAAAATCATCATAATCAGATAATTTTGGCTAAAATATGTATTAACTGTGTGAAACTAAACAGAAGTTAATTTTTGAATCAGTGGAATTCCTCTGTGGCTTATCCAATTTAAACCTTTTTCATTATAAACATGGATATTCCAATTGATCTTTCTGACAAGGTTTTGCCAAGCAGGAATTTCAGCAGCCACTTCTCACACATGGAAAACTAGTTTCAGCCCATTAACTGTATTTGCAGTGCTGCCCATTGCTATAAAAAGAGCACTGGCTGACCCTCCAAACATTCACCTTCCACTTGGATTCATGTTCATTATGTTTCTGAAACAGCAATAACCTGAAAGGGAAGGAATGCCCTTAAAATAGAGCTGTTGTAAAACAAAATGTTGCCATTCCCTTTAAGTAAACTGGTAGGATGTGCTTTCTTTGCCTTCAGTTAGGAATGAAACACAAAATTCAGCATCCCTTTCCTTTGGATCACCTCTGTCACATCTCTCAGAGGTCAGCCTGGTTCCACTCAGTGTGAACACACAAATTCTAATTTGTTTATGGGAGTTAGGAGTGTTTTTTTATTATTTATTGGGATTTCTCCTCTGGGTTCAGGAGGTTATGAAGCTGCTTCTATGAAAGATGAGGATTTTTACCCCAGGCAAGCTGAGTGAGAGCAGCTGTAACGTGATCTGTGCAGTGCCTTGCTGAGGAGTCTCTCTCCCTTTCTGGGAGTAACAGTAGTTTATTCTATTACTGTAATTTATTTTTTGCTTTCTTCCCCAAAGATAAACTGACAGTTTCAGTTGCTTTATGATATGCAGTGGTGGTAAAATGTCATCTGAAACTGGAATGAGTGTTAATATGGGTCAGCCTGAGTTCAAAGAGAAAGGGAGCAGGACAGAGCTCTCTGGGATAGCTGAGGTTGTGTCATCACTCTTTTTTATTTATGCACCCCATGATATACCCTTACAGAGTTTGTGGCACACTTGGAATGATAAATGTAGAAAAAGTGAAATTTAATTTGTCTGCTGCTCCAGGAATCTTCTATATGCTGGTTTAAACCAAGAAATAGTGCCATTATCTCTAACAAAACCAAAACATGTCCTCAAAAATGGTGGTAAATTACAAATTTGCTAAATGGATAATTGAAAAGTGGTGACTTTTTTAGTACCAACAAACAGAGGAACTAGAGGCTTCCATATGTTTCATCATCTCAGAGTTTGAAGGGATTCGAGATCTTCATGTAAAGTTGAAGATGTCTTTGAACTGGCTGTAAGACACTTCCATTAATCTGCACCTCACAGACCTGCCTGGATTTTGGGGATCATCCCAGCTCTACCTCTGCAAAACACTCTGCAGCTCTAAGCTCCTACATTTATAGTCCAGTCAAATCAGTCAGGCAGGATCCAGGTTCAGAGGCTTTGGGGGCTCCTGTGGTTCCCGTGGTCCCCCCAAAGCGGCGCTGGCAGGAGCCTCTCTTTGGGCACAGGAAAACTGAGGACAACAGATCAAAGGTTTGAGCAGGAGGTCAGATAGGTTTGGAAAACTTAATCAGCTTCAATTTGCTTCAGAACTCAGCTTCATGATGTGCTGTCCCCCCTAAGAAAATGTTTGTCTCAGACACCTGTCCTGCAGTTTTAGAGCCAAGGGGACGGGAGTGCTCAGCAGTTCACCTGAGGACAGCTGGGCTGGGCTGCTTTCTGCAGCAAAAGTACAAGTCACAATTCTGTCCTGAAATGAAATTGAGTTTATTTTTTAATTAATAGCTTTATTATCAAATTCTTTCTGAAATTAAAGTATTTTGGGGGGGAAAAGTAAGAGTTATTGCTGGAGTTAGAGAAATATTTGCTCGTTGGATTCTGATGCGACAAAGCAACCTTGTTTTCAGTTTATTCTTTGAGGTGTGAAAAAAAATGCTGGGTGAAAGAAAGAGCTGTATGTCCAAGAGCTGGTTCAGCTCTTTGGGTCTATTTTCAGTTTAATCCCCACCTTTCCACAGGAAGAGACAAAAGGCAGTTGCAGAATTGTGTCTGTGTGCAGACACAGAATTAAGATGTGAACCTGTGTCCTCCACTGGCAGCCTGAGCCTGGGACTTTCTCCTTGTTTTTTCCCTTCATTGAGAAACAAATCCATCCTGATAAACTTATTTGTGTGTGTTGCCTCCTTCCCCCTCCACACACACACACACACACACACAAACACACACACACACAAATACACACACACACACACTCTCACTCATTCTCTCCCCTTTTTGTTTTTTTTAATCCGCCAAGTCTTTATGTTTTCCTAATAATTGGCAGCAGAGGTACAATTTCTCCCCTCTTTTAAGTGCTGAATAGTTGGCCTGAGATCAAAGCCCAGCCCTTGTGGTTGTTTGGCTGCCCCGGGAGGGTGTTGGAGCTGGCGCGGGGCCGGCGCCGGGCGATGGGCACGGGGGTGAGGTGCCAGGCTGAGGGGTCGGTGGTGGCACAGTGTCTGTACACGTTCCTGGGCTGAGCTAATCTGCTTGTCTCCTGGGTGTTTTGCAGGCCAACAGTCGGCTGAAGCAGAGTGAGGAGAGGTACAGTCAGAAGCTGAGTGAGTCGTCACAGGTGGGTGGTGAGGAGACGGGAGCCGCGGGTCAGGCTGTTTGGTTTGGAGACTTGATCAAAACTGGATTTACTTCTGCTCTGAAGTCTTGACAACCAGAGTCACAGAGTTTGAAACCCACAGGGATCATTGAGTCCTGACTCCTGTCCCTAAGAGTGACACCCTGTGCCCAGAGGATCATCCCAACCCAACCCTCCTGGAGCTCTGGCAGCCTTGGGGCTGTGCCCACCCACCCTCTGGGGGAAGAACCTTTCCCTTATATCCAACCTAAACCTCCCCTGACACAACTTCAGGCCATTCCCTTGGGTCCTGCCACTGGTGACCACAGAGAGAAGATCAGTGTCTGCTCCTCCTCTTCCTCTCAGGAGGTGAAGAACTTTCTCTAATATCTAACCCTAAACCAAGAAATGCCGTAACTTTTTCCCAGATCAAACATCCAGTGTCTTCCTTGCAGATTTGAACCTTTCAAAAAACACAAGGCATTAAGGTGACTAGAAAAAGACAGGCTGGGTTTTTTTGAGTTCTAAATTTCATCTTTTTCATCTACATTTTCATCCCCTGAGCACCCAAGAGGACTGAGTCCTCCTCCAGTCAGTGGGAAAGGAAGGGCAGGTGCTCCATCAACCAGCACATCTCATAGAATCAGGAGCAGCTGCACAAGCAGGGCTTGTATTTTATGTTAAAGGTGGTGTCACCTCTGCAGTCAATGGTGGGACAACAGCCCCAGCCATGTCACCTTCATCTTCATCATTGCTCCTCACCAGTTCTGCACTCCTGCCCAAAACAACACCCTGAGGAATGTCACTGTCCTGGAATCACACTTGTTTTGACTTTGTGTTTTTCAGAGTAGTCTTGTGAGCACAGAGATGAAAATGTGTGTTCCATTGACTTATATACTTAAAAATGATAAGACAGGATGATTTTTAAATATTTCAACCTTTCAGTTTGACTGGCAGGTAGTACTCAAGTTTGAAAGATGAAGGAGATACAACAAGAAGTTAAGCTTTTAATAATAACTAACTTGCCATGAGGATTTGTATGGAGGTGTCATTCTCCTCACTGCTCACAGCCACAGCTGAATGTCTGTTTAGGATTGCAAAGTGTGTTTTTAGCCAAAAGTGTAATAATATTCTTTTTAAATCAATAAAAACACTACAAAGAAGAGTTTAGCAGCCTCTGAACTAGACAGAAGTGATCAGTGAGACAACAAGAAACTGCAAACTTTACTTTTTTACCAACTCTTGAAAATATTTTAAAACTCTTGTTTTCAGCTTTTCAACTCCTTTAGTCTCATTCTCTATAACACTTGTCCAAAATTGTAACTGTAGTTGTTTCAGTGGCATTTATTGGACTGTCACTTTTTTACACTGCATTTTTTGTCACTGCATTTCTCAGAATCATTGGTAAATATGTCTTACATTATATTTCTGGAAGTTAATGTGTATTTTCTACACATTTATTTGCCTACAGAGAGATTGGGGGGATCTCCCTCCTTGGAGATATTTAAAATCTGACTGGGCATGATCCTGAGCAACCAGCTCTGGGTGATCCTGTTTTGAGCTGGTCCATTCCATGATCCCATGGTAAATCAGAGAGAACACTCTCTCTCCTAAAAACCTTTTTAGTAATTTTTGTAAAATAGTTCAATGTCAATATAAAAATGGTTCTTGATCCATTTGTTAAAGACAGTTGTTAAACCTTAAGCATTTCTGAATTTTTAAACAGGGGATGAGGGAAATTGCTTTAATTGTGGCAATGGGAAAACCAAGGTGGTTGTAGTGCAAGGTAAGAGCTCTTTAGCCTAAATGACAGAGTAAATTTTGTCAGACTGAAGTTGATTTGCCTGTAAAATAGTCTCAAAGTGGAAAAATTTGGGAACATGTTTTGTATTAAGGAGGGCATTGCTGTAACTAATACACTTCACTGGGGAGAGCTGGACCCAGTGAGCAGATCCTTGGCACTTTCTGGGGCAGACACAACACACACATCATCTGTCAGGGCTCTTTGGCACAATGAAGCAGTTTCACCCTGATGTCTGAATTTCTTGACTTCTGTGGGTTTAAATCAAATCCTAACGTTGCTTTTCATAGTTGGGTTTGGGGTTTTTCTGTAGCTCACTATTAATAATAGGTCAATTGCAACTTTTCTTGTGGTCATGTTGCTGACAACATCTGTCTAATCTTACTCTCTGTGGCCTCTTGGAACATTCACTTTTAACACCCACACAGAGCAGAGATTTCAAGAAATTTCCTCTGAAGTTTAGACAAAGTAAATAATTTTTTTCTGTTCTGAAAAGCACTGCATAAAGCAGATCTTTCTTCATCAGTTCACACTGAATTTTCCTTGCTGCATTTCAGAGAGCCTGGCCTAGCCCAGGGTCTTAACCCAGTCAAAGCTTTAAATCCCACTTTTGTGTTATATTGAAGGGTTTGTTATTTTGTTTTCAGAGTGACAGAAGGGGACATCACAAAGTGCTGTAGGTTTGCATGGCTTCAAGTTGTTCTCTTAATAATTTATATGACCCATTGCTTTCTGACTGCACGTTACACACCTGGAAAAGACACATTTCTGCAAATTGTGTGTCTTCTAAAGGATGATTCAAATTGCAAACCCAGAGACACTTCTTAATTCTGGCTAAAGAGTTACACCCTGTCCAGATAATCTCTAAATTTTGGTGCATTGATTGGTGGATTTTTTTAAATCTGTGTTTGTTTTTAGAAAAGAAATATCTCATAATCTGTGTTATTCCCTGGGATTTCTCAGGTAATGAAACAGAGAAATAAATTTCCAACAGAGTTTTAATCAGTCCTTTAACCCTTCCCCAGTGATTCCTGTGCCTTCATTTGTAGCACATTAAACCTGATCTATTATTAGTTTTTTTAAACTATTTTTTTCCTGAATAACTGTGTAATTAGTATAGTTAAATGATTCTGTACCAAATGCAAATACTAAGGACTCTGGTAGTTCCTCCCTGAGCTGCCTCTGTGCTGAAGTGCTTTTAGAATTACACTGTATTATGCTGCTACAGCAGCTTAACCTTAAGCTGAATATATACATTAAAGTCAGTGCCTCCCTCATATGTTTGAGTGCTTTGCTGGGTGATGACATGTCAGAATAAAATTCTGTAAATATGCCTGAAGGATCAGGTTTAGTTATGACTTTCCCCAGTGATAAAAAAGGTGAAACAAGTACAACTCAACAAATCCGGAGTGAATTACCGAAAAGGTCTCCTTTGAGGGTCCTGGGTGTGGAATCAGGTCCTGCTGAGCAGACTCTGCTCCTTTCAGCAGCTCAGGAATGTCATTATCAAGTTTAAATTCCAGCTCAGTATGTAAATGTGGGCATTTTTCTTCTCAGCACTGTCAAGCTGTAAAATCTCCTCCTAGACAAGGAACACCCCATCTCTGTGCAAACCCTGAGTCCTTCTCTCAGAACAGGAACAGGCTCCATTTCCAAGATCACAGATGTACTTTGTTCTCATGAGTAAATATTTTGGAATGTCATAGTGGAAAACCCTTCCAAATAGCCTGTGTTCAGCAATTTTTCTCCTTTACAGCCTTGCTGTATTCCTTTTCTCTGCGTGGAATTCCATGCCTGCTGGTGTGGAAGATGGTAATTGCAAATATTCAGCTCGCACAGCAGAGTTTGTTACCGAGCATCAGAACATTCAAAACACATGCCTTTGACTGAAGGGAGCTTTAACCTGCTGTTTTCTTTTTTAGGTCATAGCTGAGCTCAAGACAACCATTTCCTCCTTGACAGAGGAGAACAGCCTGCAGCAGCTTGTGGCAGAGCAGCTCCAGGGAGCTGTTCGGAAGTTGGAAGATGAGAAGGAGCAGTTGATGACAGATAATGACAAAGCAATCAAGGTAATCTCAGGGATTTTACTCCCTGATTCTGCTTGGCTGGGTGAGTGTAATTAAAAGTTCTGAGTTTACACAGCCCAGGCACCAGACCTGGGCTTTGATGGAGCTGATGACTCAGGCTCCCTTTCCTCCAGCTGATCCTGTGCATGAAACACTTGGATTTGGCAAATCTAATCCATCCACTTCATTCAAATACTTTAATCTTTCCTGTTCTCTTTGTTTTAATACTGACTCTGATATTTTGGTGTATTTTCAGCACCTTTATACAGTGTGTTCAGGACTTGAAAGAAGCAAGGTAAAAAAGAGGAGGGTGGAGTTGGCAGCACCTGTGGGCAGCAGCATCACATGGGCTGTAGTTTGGTTTTCACAAACATGTTTAAGGCTTCAATGAAGGAAAGAATGTTCTTTGCTTCCACTGAAAACTCTGTGCAAAGTCTGTGCTCAATATGAATGGAGTAAATTTTTTGTTACTTGTATTTTTGGGCGGGTTTTTTTGCATTTCTACCTATTTTGCTTCAGAGTTGTGTTCTCTGGCCTTTTTCAGTGTCAGTAGCCACACTCTGTTCTTGCTGCTTTGACACTTTGATTCCAAGTGGCTGCAGAGAATCCCACCTGAGGAAACAGTTTCTAAACATTTTTCTTTTCAGAGTGGTAAAGAGCAGTGGAATAGTTTTGAAACAAGCAATTTGCTCAGGTTGACAACAAAAATACCTCATGAAAAGCTGTGTAGAGGAAGAAAATCGCCTTTTTTCTTCATAAAGACATTTACTCGTCCTGAAGAATTATGGTACTAAATCTAGAAAATCATGAAAAAAAAGTCTCCACTTTTCCAGTGACCACCTAAATCTCCAGAAATCCTGTGACAGTGGAATCATCTTCCCCAGAGTCAGAAATATGCTGTAATTCAGGTTATCATGATACCTTCTTGGGTTACATGTTTCAAAAATGTGTTTTAGACTGTTCAGCAGCTCTTTCCTTCTGGTGCAAATTCTGTTGAATTTATGGATTCACTTCAACCAAGTTACTGGAAATAATTCAGCTGTTGGTAACACCAGCACTAATGATTACAGGTTGTATGAAACCCTTCTCCATGTAAATCTGTGTTCAGCTATTGTAAACTTAATTATGAAGTTATTACCTCCCAATGTAATGAAATGCATCAAAACCACAGGGCAGTTCTGCAGAGGGTTTCTGAGCAGTCCCAGGGAGTTTTTTAGCACTGGTGCTGGGTGTATGTTTTGTAAACTTGAGGAAGAAATTGGAGGAGCTGTTTTGCTTGGAGTTCTTGAACTTTGTTTAGTATCATTAATGCTGTACTTCTTTTAAAAAAAAAAAAAATCTTCCTTTGAAACCACTTATTTAATGGAAATTTACTGAAATCCAGATACTCCACCAGAAAATTCTTAGGAAGGTAAACTGTGTATTCTTCTGGAAACAGAGAAAGGTGGTTTTAATATTTGATCACTTAGTGTTTTTGAAGAACCACACGGACTTCTAGACAAGCAGATGCAGAACTACTTTGCTTTTTATTAGCCTGGAGCAAAAAACAAAAAGGTTTTGGTGAAAGTGGAATCCTGGATGTCCTGGAGATGGGGAACAACATGTAACCCAGGGTAAGCTAAAGACCTGGAGGGATGATTAGAGAAACATTCTAAAAACAAAGCAATTCTTAATATAATGTAAGACTCCATGTAGTATAAGCTATTGAAAGTACTGTCATTAAAAAACAGGCATTTGCTAAATATAACATTGATTTAAACTAACATTGAGGAACAGATTGCAATTTCCTCTATTGGTATTGGGTGGCTTCCTGTAAGACCTTCCAATTATTATTTCCTTTCAGAGGGAGAAATACATTTTTACAGAAACCAACTGGCTCTCAGAGAAGTTTTGGATTTAGGCAGTAAAGTGATATCCAGATGTGGATGCCATAATACATGATTTGGATGTTAATTCAAATTCCTGACTCTCTTTGCTGGTTAAAGGTTTCTGAGTTGTTGTTATTGCACAATTGTATCCATCTCCTTCATCTTGATATTTTTTCCACGTAGTATCTTAAACATTAATCAAAGGGAGTAAATGAAACTTTTAAGAACATTTTGCTTCTTTTGACAACCTAAAAAGCCAATCTGACAACACTTTCTGGCTTCAGGCGGCCCCAGTTTGCGTCACTTTGAGACAAACACTTCAAATACTTGGCACTCTGTGTTAGGCCCTGCTTTGTCTGGGCCCAAGGGCAAGGCAAACTCGTTGTCACTCCTAAAATCAGGATGAAATTTTGGCTCATCACCTTCCCTTCCTGTGGCTTGCAAGGTGACCCCTTTGGGTGCCACGGAGTTGCAATGTCTGGTGGCAGAGCCAAAAGCAGCAGTGATGGGGGTGTGATCCCAAAA
The DNA here is from genome assembly GCA_013400695.1 of Neodrepanis coruscans. Classification (NCBI taxonomy): domain Eukaryota; kingdom Metazoa; phylum Chordata; class Aves; order Passeriformes; family Philepittidae; genus Neodrepanis; species Neodrepanis coruscans. The sequence goes on along the minus strand of VYZS01009759.1, from coordinate 16,655 downwards.
ACTCAGCTCATCCTTCAGTGCCATGGAAATATCTTTTGTGCATCCTTTGGGGCTGGCATGGGCCAAATCCCACAGCTCAGCTGCTCCCTGTGCTGTGCCTGACCTGGGATGTGCTCACACCTTGGAGATCAGCAACCATGGGTTCAGACCACAGGATTAATTGGGAGCAAATGTTTGGAAAAGCTGCTTAAATTGCCATGTCTGTTACCCCATTTGCAATGCTCTAGGCTGGGATTGCAGAAGGCTCCCTCCAGGAAGGGCTTGGGAGTATCTGCAGGGGCTTCCTTGGTCACTGAAGTGTGGTGTGAACTTATTAAGGCTGGATTTAATTTGGGTTTCTTGCATCCCAGTGGTGATGTACCCACAACCCACTCAAAAAGGGTCAGGGAATTTACCCAGCTTCTCTACTGCCTTGGGTTACAGGCTGGGCTGGGCACCAGCATGAAACTGGTGCCATTGTAGAGATACCTTGAGGTTATTTGTGAAATCCCAGCCTTAGTTGTATGGGGTTTGGGTTTTTTTTTGGTTTTGGATGCTGGGATTGAAAGTACAAAAGTACAGAAGAACTGCAAGACATGTTCAGAGCATTTCAGTGATGAAGTTCATGGCCAAGTGGGGACTCCACATCAAAAACTAGATTCTGGAGAGGAATGGATGATGGAGAACATACAGTGACAAACCACAACAGAAAAGGGGAGAAATGGTGCTTTTTTTGCCAGAAGAACCACATTTGTTGTTTGGTTCCTATTACATATTCTGAGATTCTGTTATATCCCTGAATTAACACCAACATTTTATTAGCAAAACATGGCTGGAAGATGACATATTTCAACACACTGTTTGTCAGCCAGCCTATGATCTGATTAATAATCTGTTAATAAATAAGACTTAAAAGATTTCTAGGAAAGAATGTCCTATAATAATGTTCCCCTTCGAGTGAAAAATTTTGAAACAGTTCTTGGTTATGTTTAAAAATGTTGAGAGGGGAAAAAAAAAAATGTCCAAGTACCAGAGCAGAACAAAGGAGAAAACTTCTGGCTTTAAGTTGTCGGGGCCTGTGTGGGCACTGAGTATTTTTAACATCCTCATATAGTTCTGTTCTAATGATGCTGTTGTATCTTGGAGGAAAAGGATAATTTCCTCTCTGCAAAGTACTGAGGGTTTGATCAATACAGTGAATTTCCTCCATGCAACTGTAAAAAATGCTCACTCTGCTATAATTGGGTTCCAATCAGTCCTTGTGTGAGGCACTGGATTTTCTTTTATTCTGGAATAGCCTTTCCACAGGGGGGTTTTGCATTGATATCCCTCTAGTTTGGGTGTCACTCAGAGAGTGTGTGTTGCTGCTTGTCACCTCCCCTCCTTCTTGCTCTGTCCTGGCCATGTGTCCTTCCTGTTTGACCTGCATAATCCCCCTCCCTTCCTCCCATGTTTGCTTCTTGCTAAAAGTAAAACAAATCATTTGAAACCTTGGGATGTTTGAAAGCATTCAGAACATTTCTCGGAGGCACCCCCATACCTTTGTTTCCAGAAAGTCAAAATATGCTGAAAGGATTTACAAATGTCTCCATCAGAAAAACTGTGAAGAGAGAGATTATTTCAAGGATATTTTAAGGAATTCTTGACTTGCTCTGTTCCCCAGCATGCACTGAGGCAGCAGAATTAACTGCCACAACCTTGACTACTGTTGAATGGCTGCAGAATAAACTTCTGTCAATAGACCCACATTATTTATAAGCTTTTAAAAAATGTTTTATTGCATTTTTTATTTTAGCTTGGATGAAGGTCTTTTTTTTTATTATTTTTTTTTTTTGTAGCTAACAGTGCCTGGAAAAAGGAGGTCAGCATTTCACTGTTGGCACTGCCTCATGTCTTGTAAGACATCTGGTCAGAACATGCACCACTGCTGGTGATGGTTCCATGGCCCCAAACAAGAGCCTCAGAGATGTGTGTGTGTGTCACAAAGCTCTCCAGAGGGACCTCAAATCCTTCTAATTGCTTTTGTGGCTAAACATTACCATGATAAACCTCTTGGCATGGTGAAAGGAAGAGTTGTAAGGGAGCATCTTGCTGTTAAATACATGGGAGTCCTTTTTTTTTGGTGGATCTTTATTTCTTTGTGACTGACTTCAGTCTGTAATAATACAAATAACTCTGCAGTGTCTTTTATTAGCAGGGAATTAGAAGGCACCAACACTTGTACCTTAGCTTTGTAAAGCAGACATGAGGATTTGCCAGGCAAATGACATTATCTTGTTCGTAATTTCCTATATTCTGTTTGATCATGTCTTCCAAAATGAAATGAAATCTGTAGGTCTTTTATGCCTTTGCCTTCTCTATTACATGGGATCCAACCTCTGAGGCACCTGTTTTTCACAGCTCTTGTTGATGTGAAGAGTAGTTTCACCCAAATTCTGTCTGTTGGAAAAATGAGGGTTTAGCCCCAAGGTTTTCAGCTCTTGCTTGTGCTCTGTCTCCTGATTCCATTGCAGGGTTATCTTGAAAAGCCTGTGTGGACACATTCATTAGAGATGATAATTAAAATAGGCTGACTTTTGTGTTATGGTTAGGTAGTTATTGATCACAACTGAAGTTCTGATTTTAAAACCTCTTCTTTTCGAAACCAGATCTCTTTTTCTGTTGCCACAGAAATTATTTCAGTGTCTGAAGCCTAGTACCTTCTCTTCAGAATTGCAGGGTTTCAGATGTTTGGCCAGCCAGGCAATCTGAGTGCCTGAGCATCTGTAAGTACTTTATAATATCTTTGACATGCTTTGTGAGACAAAGAATTGAGTCATCTCTTTTTTTTTTCCTGCAGCAAGCTTTGCACTCTGGCATTTTTCTTGACTTTTCATGTCTCAACACATTGAAGAACTTACCATGGCCAACAGCAAAATCAGACTTACAAGTTTTATAAAAGACCAGAGCTGGTGCCTGCCTATTCCTCTGAACTGCAGTCCAGGTTTATCCGACAGCTTGAAAAGTTGGTATTTTTACTTTTTTCCCACATCATTATTGTTGTCCTCAGTGTTTTTATTTTCCCTCCAGAAGGCACTTTGCTGCATGGAGTCCTTTTTATTCCTTTCTAGCCCCAGAAGGGATGCCACCTGTCTCCAAATGATGGAATTAAAGATTCTATAAATGCATCATAAAATACGAAGTCACATACAGTTAAACTGTTCTTTTAATGATGTGGACTGCACTATTTTTGCACTGGAAAAATGGCAAAAAAAATAATTCTAAACCAGCCATAAAATTCACTGCTTTTAGCTGACAAGACAGGAGTAATCACACTGGGAGATTTTCTGGGTGATCAGAAAGGTGCAGAGAAAACCCTCCTGTTAGTAAGTGTTAAATAATACTGACATAAACCCACAGAGCTTGTAAAGAAGGGCAGACAATATTTCTAACTGTGGTGTAAGAAAAATGGAAATGAGCTTTTTTTAAGGCTGAGAGTTTACTGCTGCATCATTTCAGGGCCATTTTACTCTGCAAAGAGCACAGGGGTTTTTATGTGCAGGAGAAAGTGGTGCTTAAAGAGACAGAGCTGGGGAGATACCCAGGAGTTGGGAGGCAGAGTGCTTGGGAGGAAGAGCCTGTGCTCCAAAGTCTGGGACTTTACTGGAGGGATAAAAAAAAAAAAAAGAAACCCAGATAAAGATAAAAACAAGTGTCTAATGTCATCCAAAGACAGGGCATCTGTAAAACAGTCTGTGCATGGGGCTGTGTAGGCTTTCCAAGGGCTGTTCTTTGTTCCAGTTCCAGGGAGTTCCTGGAACGCAGCCTCCTTCCCTGCTCCTGGAACAGCCTTGACTGCAGGGCTCCTCCAGCCGTGGAGGTGGAAACACAATATGTGTGAACTACATATTCAGCCAACAAAAGATTGCTGGGCAAAAAAGGGACCTCTTCAAAGCAAACCTTCCATAGGCCACAAACATTTATAACGCTGCAGTAAAGGTTTTTAAAGCCTGGCACAGCAGTGGAAGTTGCAGGGTTTGGCAAGCAGAGGTTTGGGGTTGTGGAGCTGCCCTATTATCAACATCTATTTCCCTCAGATACCTTCTTTACAGGTATCTTCCTTCCTTATTTCAGCCCAGCAGTGGGCTGAAATAGCTCCAGATTGCCCTGGCTGAGCCCACTGTGCCTACACAACTTCCACAACTTTATTTTTTTTTGCAAAACTTTACATTCTCCTATAGGTTACTTTTGGTTTTGTGCTAATCATGCTGCTGGTTGCTTCAGGGATATCAGCAGGAGAGAGTCACTGAGGATTTCAGCTTTATGCATTAAAATGCTCTTGCCAAAAGGAGTGTTGACTTTAGAAATCTTCAGATTCCATTTAGAACTTTTCTGCTGGCTCTCCAGCTTTATAGGTAACTGAAACTCAAGAAGATCAAATACCAGAGTGGTTTTTTTTCAAAAATGACTGGCTAACACTTTTGAATGGCAGATCACAGGGAAATAGAAATATCTTTGTTAAACTTACCATTTTCATAATAACTGGGCTTTTCTTAAGTGTAACAAGAGAAAGCTGGTGAATGTGATACCTGTGCATGGTAACTACCAATATTTAAAGGCAGGGCAGCAGAAGTATTGAGTGGTCAG
>VYZS01009758.1:55771-68377 GCA_013400695.1 Neodrepanis coruscans | reverse complement strand
AATAAACTGTGATATTTGTGTGTTTTCTTCATTTTGGGGTGTGTTTGTGGCTTCTCTCAGAAACCTCTTGTCCAAAATCGCTAAATTTGTGGTAAAACCACGACACATCCTTAGAGTTAAAACTGTGAAGGACAGCCACACTGCACACCAGTAGGATTTGGTATGCCCGCTGCAGACACCTATTAGAGAGATGTATGAGAAATTGCAGAATGATAAATCTTGATGGGTCAAATTCACCTCTATAGAGTAATAACAGTAAAACACAAGAGAAGACTGAGCTCACACAAATAACAAATACAACTCTTACTCTTTCATCAAGAGTTTTTTTATCATGTCATTCAAACGATACTAAGGTTGTTTCTCTGTTATCAAGCATGTCCCTGCTTTCAATATCAAAACACTTTCAGCTTCACCTCCTCCTTCTACTGACAGCACAGGTCTGCCTGTTACAGGGCCATTCACCACTGTGTCATGAGATGTATCAAGCACAGCACTGCCAGCAGGTCAAGGGAGGCAATTGTACTGCCCTGTTCTGGGCTGGGGTGGCCTCACCTCAGTCCTGGGTGCAGTTCTTGGCACCACAGTGTAAAAAGGATATAAAACTATCAGAGAGGGACCAGAGGAGGGTCATGAAGATCATGAAGGACAAGGTGTATGAGGAGCAGCTGAGGTCACCTGGTCTGTTAGTCCTGGAGAAAAGGAGTCTGAGGAGAGACCTCACTGCGATCTACAACTTCTTTGTGAGAGGAAGAGGAGGGGCAGGCTGATCTCTTCTCTGTGGTGACAGGACCTGAGGGAATGGCCTGAAGTTGTGTCAGGGGAGGTTTAGGTAAGATATCAGAAAAAGGTTCTTCACCCAGAAGGTGGTTGGGCACTGGAAGAGGTTCAAGAAGTACTTTGCCAATGCTCTTGGGCACATGGTATGATTTTTGGTGTTGTCCTGTGCAGGGGCAGGAGTTGGTCTCAATGATCCTGATGGGTCCTATTCCACTCTGTGATCACCTGTCCCCTTCAAGAATTAAAAATACCATACACTTCAAAACCTACCAGATTCTTTCAATAGAAAGGTTAAAAAAACCCAAACCTAAACAAACACAAACCAAAAACAAGACCTCAAGAACAAAAAAACCCAACTCCTACCAAATCAAAAAAACTGACACCATCATCAAATCAAAAATCATCATGAAAAAAGAAAAAAAACAGCAAACAAAAAAACCAACATCACATACACTCTCTGCTGGTGGCAGGTCAAAGAATAATTGCCTTGACTTGCAGCATAGGATTCAGATAACTATTAGGGAAGGCTTTAAAAAAATGGAAGAAAGGTCTAAAAGATCTGTGGATCCTACCCTGGAGATTGATGATAAATTAATATGTTACAGATACATAGTTTATCCCACCAAAATTCCTTCCTGTCACCCTACTAATTTTATAGATCACATAAGCAAACTTTTGATTTTCCCCATAAGCCAAATCCCCTTTCTCCAAATCTCCTTACATCAGATCTCCATACCCTCAGATGTCTCTTTAAGCTCTCATATTCATATGACAGTATGTATAAATCTTGCATGTATCCCTTCTCTGATCTGTCAAAAACAGACAAGGTAAAGCAGCACAGTGCTGTGAAAACTCACACAACTTTCCCATTTGATTAACAAAACGTTAGGCCATTCTGGGATTAAAATAAAGAAATTAGTCTTTGACACCGTCTCCTCTCTTTGAAAACACAGCAAGCCTTACGGATTTTACTATGTTGCTCTTGTATTCAGAAGGAACTGCTGTCAAATAGCCACAAAACGTTGTTCTGTTTCCTTCGTATTTCTTTTCTATTACAAATCAACACTTGCACAGGGAGTGGGATACTGGCAAGGTACAACTGCTATTTACAGTACTGATCTGGGTTTCCCCATTGTTTCTTTATAATCCTATATTTGCTTCTATTTGTGTGTTGTGTGTTTTCTCAGTCTTCAGTGCATGATGATCTGTTTATGGCACACACAAGAAATTAACAGAGTATTATTTTGGTCTTTTTCTAGGATTCCAGATACAAATATATGTATGAGCTGCACAAAACATAAAATATAATGCACATAATGAAAGTAATATAGAAATGAACTACACAGGCCTATACCATGGTTAAAACATAATGTAAATTCTTCCTAGTGGAGCATATACATATAAGACTGGGGGAAAAGGAGTTCATACAGACTTGCATTTAAGTACAATTCATAAATTTGTTGGACTGACATCATTGAACAAAATATTTCTAATAATTTCTTGAATATATGCAGTTAACTATATCCAAAATGCTGTAGCCTGGGAGTAGACTCTATAGCCAAGCAACTACTGGCACTGATTAAAGTATTACACAACTGAATTACTTCCAAATGTCTGGTAATCTAAATAGGAGACTGATTGTTAAGACAGAAAAGAAAAAATAGTCCAGACATTAAACACAATATATGCTTGGCTCTTTACACTTCCTGGAAAGCCAAGAACTCACTCAAAAATTTGCCACTTACTGATACTCTTGCCCTCTAACATAGCTGAAAAGTTAGTTATCAAGCAACAATCAAAGCAGCAAGTTGTCTTCAGAAGTAGATGATATTGTTTGTTTGATGAAATCACTTATTCGTAACAGAACAACATATCCTTAAGTACAACAAACTGCTCAACAGCAGTTCTCACTGCAGCCATCACTGTCCACTGCCTTGTTTCCTCTATGAGGGAAACAACCCTTCCTTCCTCTGCCTGTGTTTATATCACATCTAATGCAAAGTCTTGGTCTACAGCTAAAAAATACACCCATAACACAAAGAAACAACATGACAACAGACTGAAAGTTATTCTACATTAAGATCTGACAAAGAAAAGTTACTTCTAATGACCCAGGACTGGTATTCCTCGGGACACACAGAATCAACAGAAGTATCAATGTGTAAAATCCAGCATACTTATCCAGCCCTTCCCAAAATCTTTCTTAAATTGTATTGCACTTTGGTCCTATTCTTTGTACACTTCCTATAACTCCACCACATTTCCTGGTACAAATTATGAGCTTTCTCAGAGAAATTAAAAGACTTTAAAAAAGAAGCTGTGTGCAAACTGCATGATGCCTAATCAATACTGATAACATCATAAGTTTTAACATCTTAAGAACTGCTCACAATTGGTTTGAAAATATTTTCACAGGTAAAATTTTTCTGGCTAGACCCTTGACACCAGTAGTATTAAGTGTGACAATCAGGAACTGACCTACTAAAAGAATTTGCTAATAAAACTGAAAACCTAAAATAAACGCTACAGATACAAAACGTCTATAAAGGTCCAAACAATCTAAGGTTTTAAATTTCCAACTTGGAAACCACTCTTTATCATGCTGAGACAGTTTTTACTCCTGGAAAAAGTGATCAAACTGTAACAGGAAATCACTACTTTTTCATAGTACAGTACTATGGTCTAACTGAAGTCTTGTTGTACAGTCGAAAAAACTGTACCTAGAACACTAATATCCATTTATATAAAAACCTACGGACTCAGCAGCTTTCACCAAAAAACCTGTCACTGTTCTCTGTGCAAAAAGCAGGAGACAGAAAAGGATTCTTTAAACATATTAGCATAACATCATCAATTCTTTTCCAAACAGTTAAGCACTTATTTTAAGCACTAATCGCCAGTAAATGTAAACAAAATACAGCTATTCACATTTATGATTTAATTCATTCTGCGTTTCTTTTGATTTAATGTATCTGCATTAAGTTGTCACATACTGGTGCTTTACTTGGCTTGCAAAAAGAAAATTTAAAAAAATTCTAGAAATTTTCATTATTGCCATTTTTACCACATTACCTTGACATTCTATCCATCAAGACTTTGCTCTCCCATGATCTGCAAGTACGTAAGTGAAATAATCTGATTCTAACACTGAAGAAAAGCAAATGCTTTCATTCAAACTAGTGAGAACAGATAAATTAAGACTGCTAAAGCCACTGAGCATGTTATGAACATACTGAGAACTAAAGAAGTCAAAGCTTTCAGGGAGGTGTCCATCCCACTGCATCAACCACAGTTTGAAAGCTCCGAGTTACCCTTTCACCCCCTGGAGAGCAGTGCATAGACCCCGAGTGCCAACACAGATGTGTCCGATCACATCTACACGTGTCACCTCAGTTCTGCCCTGCAACTCTGTGCCAATCACAGAAACAGCTCAGTGTGACAAGATGCCTGAAATAAGGTGACATAAACAATACTTGCACCTGCTTGTGAGACTGTCACCCTTTCAACTGCATTGGGACACACACCAGAGGCTGCCAAAGCACTCCTCACAGACTGCCCACACCTCACAGGCAGCTCACACACAGTCTGTTCCCAAAGACAATAAATCAGCACAGTGACTCTTGTGCAAGACCTGTGCGCCTTGGATGGAAATGCTAACTTTTGCTGTTCAGATCCTGTAGATTTGAGCACGTAGTTTGTTCGATCAGGAAGACCAGCTGCTGCTGAAACATACTGACGATCTGTGTATTATAGGGAGGACAGCAATATAAACCCTGAGAGAGGACAGGGTAACTGGCAGGAAGAGAGAAAAGACAGCCCAGGGCTGCAGAGAGTTACAAGCAGGCAGACCTACACAAGCCTTGCTCAGCTGGCAGGACAAACACAAACCTCCAAGCACCGGTGAAGGTGTGTGCAGGTCGCATTTGTTTGTATTTAAAAACTCACTTGGTAATAATTGAAAGAAAAAAACTTAGCAAATGAGAGAATTTGATACCATTTGTAGTAATAGGAATAATATTACAAGTTAACTTCAGTACTAAGGCTAAATACAAAAGATATTTGACAGTAAAATGTAACCACATGGATGTGAGCCTGGATGACACTTCCAAGAGCATGGACAACTCTTTCAGAAAAGCCACAAAAAGGCTAAAATTACAGTACACCCAAATACAGCAATTTTCAATTCCATCAGAGTGTTTTTACATTTTTTCTCACAAGATTTAAGCAGTATCCCTGATGATTCTTGCCATTAACCATTAACAATAAATTATATTCTTTGTCTAAGATCCCAGTGCAAAACAAAACAAAATCCACAGAGAGGCATCTCTGAAAAAAATACTTCTACATGTGCAGATTTAGAAGTTTTGTTCTCCCTCGGATACAATCCTATCTATCAGCCAGAAACACCAAACAAATGTTTAAAGGAGATATTATATGGATAGAAACAAAAAAAGATATCAAACTACTCAAATCAAGATGACCAGATGATTGTTGTTCCAGAATCTTTAAATACCTGACAAATGAAATCATAAATTTACCACCACAGGTTTTGCTGACTTTTCTTAAAAAAAAATCCAACAAACCCCCAAAACAACAATATCCCCTCAAAAAACCCCCACCCTCTCAAAACCCCAGACAAACACACCCAACCACAACACCAAAAAATCCCAACCACCACACATACAACAGCACCACCTACAAAACTAACTCCTAACAAGGAAGATTCCAACTTGCCAGAATTTATGAAATATTAACATAATCATTAAGAAAGGAGATCTTGCCAGTAAATCCAACAGACACCAACAGAATTTCATAATACAAACCAAGTTTGGAAGGGTAAATAAACACAGACGAAAAACAGGGTTTTTCTTTGCTAACACTTATCTCATAACTGCCTTCAATAAGATAATCAATACTCTACACAAGACCAACTATGACAAGAAATTTGCCCGAGTGTCAAGAACAGCATCACACTGAGCCACACAGAAAATGAAAATGCTGAAAGAGATGATTAGTTCAAGACTAGCCCCTTCCTAGTGTTAAACTGAAAGGACCTTACGAACCTGAATGAATTTATTGATGCAGAATGGTGTTATAACTGACTCTGTCTGCTACTTCCATAAACAACTGTGGTATGAGAAGTAGGGACGGATGGTAATAACACAGTTACAGCAAAGGACAGGGTATTATATGAGAACACAAACACCAGAAGTTCGTCACTGGTAAACTGTCATATGCTTAGTGCTTACATCCAAGCACTTATACTTTAAGAGCTTATCAGCTGGAAACAACAGGAGAGGAGAAAGACGTGCATTTTTTAAGTAATTGTAAGGAAATTATGAGCCAACAACAGGCTATGTGCATGAAAACAATGAAAATGCAATTGCAGGATATGACAAAAGGAAAGGAAAAAACAGCAATGCAACTCCCGAAATGCTAAAATGACTAAATGCTGATTTGAAACACATTACTTAGGCCTGATTACCTAGATTAAAAAAAAATGGAAAAGGTACAGAAGGTGACTTCCAAAGAAGTCTCAAAAACCTTTTCTCGTAAGAAGACATTTACCAGACTGTGTTCATCAATCTACTGAAACAACAGCTGAAGGTCTCTCTTCAGGGTCAGTCCTGCTAAATTTCTCTATCAATGATCTGGACAAGGGGATCAGTTGCATCTCCAGTAAATTTGCAAACAACACCAAGTTGGGTGGGAGTGTTGACCTGTTGGAGGATGGGAACAATCTCAGAAAGTTGTGGACGAGCTAAATAAATGGGCTGAGGCAAACGGCATGAGGTTCGACAACACCAAGTGCTGGGTCCTGGACCTGGGTCACAACACATGCAGTGCAAAAGCCTTGGGGAAGAGTGCCTGGAAAGCTGCCTGGCAGAAAAGGACCTGGGGGTGCTGGTCAACAGTTGGCTGAACATGAGCCAGCAGTGTGCCCACGTGGCCAAGAAGGACAATGACATCCTGGCCTGTATCAGAAATAGTGTGGCCACCAGGACCAGGGCAGTGATCACTGCATCGTGCCCCTGTACTTGGCATTGGTTAAGGCCACACCTCAAATTCTGTGCTCAGTTTTGGGCCCCTCACTGACAGAAAGACTTTGAGGTGCTGGAGTGCATCCAGAAAAGAGCAACAGAACTAATAAAGGCTCTGGAATACAAGTCTCATCAGAAGTGGTTGAGGGAGCTGGGGTTGTTCAGCCCAGAGAAGAGCAGGCTCAGGGAGACCTTACTACTCTCTACACCTGCCTGAAAGGAGGTTGTAGCCAGGTGGGGATCACTTTCTTCTCCCAGGTAACAAGCAACAGGACAAGAAGAAACAGCCTCAAGTTGTGCCAGGAGAGGTTTAGATTGGATATTAGGAAAAACATCTTTAGTGAAAGAGTTATCAAGCTGGAATCACCATCCCTGGAAGTGTCTGTTAAGTGTGTAGGTGGGACATGGCTTAGTGACGAATATTACAGTTCATCACAGGTTGCACTGTTTGGATTCAATGATATAAGAGGTCTTCTCTGGCTGTAATGGTTCTATTATTCTTTTAATATGCTTTAAATACAGGAGTGCCATTCATGCACTGGAAAAAGACTTGTAGTAAAAATGGGCAAAAATGAACCAGAAGCATCTCCAGCTTCAGAACTGGTGCTACTTTCTGACCATGGAAGCATGTGCCATGGAGCAGCGTCTGCTTGCAGGGATCACTTCCATGGCAAACAACTCCTTTTCAGGGCCCACTCAGTGCACTACAGGCTGGTCAAGCTCAGCTCCCAGCCTATCAAGATCATGGAGCAGATCCTCCCCAAAGCTGTGCTAAGGTAAAAGGAAAATAAGGAGGTGATTGGTGACTGCCAATATGGCTTCACTATGTGTAAATCATGCCTGACAATTTTGGTAGCAAATAAAAAGAGAAAAATCAGATGCCTTAATCCAAAGTGTTTTTCATGGCACAAATCAGAATATGCTTTTTAAATAGTGGTGGAATATTTTGCCCTGTAAAATCAGTTATCTAATATTGACATCAGCAACTCGTATGGAATGGTACAATGTAAGGTTCCAAAAAGGTATGCTTCCCAAGGTCACCACACTGCAAGAGGAAGTATAATGGCATCCTTCCTGCCCAGCAGAAGATAATCCTAATGGCATTATCTGTATGTAATGAATCTTGGATCCTTCACCTAAGAAAAAGACCAACAGAAAAATCAGATTCATGATGCGCAAAGAGAAAACTACGTGCCCTTTCTTATCACTGTAGCTTTGGCAAAATACAACATTCTGCTCAGAACTAAGTATTTGAGACAGTATCATTGATTTCAAATTTTTACTGCAGTATAATTCTGGAGATTCAAAACCATAGTTGTATACCCTCAGTTCCTTCACTACTATACGTAATAGTAATGTGCTTTTTCCTTCAAGTTAATGATACCTCCAAGTCAAGTCTATTTCTTTTGTCTTTAAGCAGGTACCACCATGATTCATGTAAATTCATTTCATTCATGAGTTCATTTATATCCACAGTGTTGCAACAATATGGGATCTTTATGAAAGGACTATTCAAAGCTATTAAAATAAATTTTAAAAAAACCAAACCAAACACTTACAGCCAGCTTTAACAGCCAGAAATTTAACAGAACTTCCCTTATAACTGGCTGGAGCTCTACCTGTCTTTCAGTTCTGTACACACTGACAGGGTAAAAAATGCCAGAGATGACGCACAGACAGAAACTCAGACCTGTGTGCCCAGCAGGAGCCACAACAGTACACACGACACACACCTGTCTCCTAGTAGCTACAGTTTTGATTCCATGTGACATGGAGATCCAGCTTAACCACTCACAACCACCATCTCCTCCCTTTCTGACTTACTCTGTCCTGCACCTGGCCATGCAATGCCACCATATATTTGCACTGGACCCAACATTTGCTGAGTAATTTCATGAGTCAATTTAACTTACTAATGTGTCTGAAAACCGCCTTGGAAAAAGTCCTGGACAGTTTTCTGACAGGCACAGTTAAATCATAGACAGATACATTCCAGAACCAGTGGAAAGAAAGGCAGATAGAATTCAAAAGGAAAGTAAGAACTTAATCTTCCAGTGCACAAACGCTTAACAAACAATCTAATAATGACACAAATTGTTAGCCTTAAATTGTGGCAAGCATGGGAAGTCTGAAATGGGCAGCTATATCCAAATCCTACTAGGGTCCCAGATAATTTACCTTTAGCTCAGTTCAGTAGAAACTGGCATAATATGTGATGACTAATTTGAGGTCTCAGAATTATATTGTGATGGTAGCTTTTAAAACTTGTATGCAATGCAGCAATCAGCTTATTCATTTTAATTTCATGATGTATTTCCTGGGTTTGTATCATGACATGAAACAGCAGATGTTCCCCATTTATCCTTCTAGGCCATCACTTTCTTTGCCTTCCAGGTTCTTATCATTCTCATCACATCCTGATCTCAAACTTTAGAGGCAAATGTTTACTAGAACTTCAGTATTGCACAGAGCACATTCACACAGTATTGAAACGAGCACACACATCTGACTTACGTAAGCGATTCATAATCTCCAGTGTTCAACTTCAGGCTCCTTACCCAGCTTTAAATTCTGCAAGATTTTTCAACAGTCAAAGTATTCCCTGATTTAGTCCTTTACAACTACAAGAAATCAGCAAATAGTTTGGTTTTCTCTCACTATTCCTGACCTTGCTTTAATCAACACTGAGCCTAAAAGCTTCCACTGGATTCATCCCACTCAAATTATCAGACTTAACAGAAATTCTGTGAAATTCTCCTTGGTTGTGATGAACAAAATCAACTCACCTTATCATGTTTGCCAAACAGCTAAAAGGTTTTCAAGTATGCAGAGTACTGTCTAACATTAGTTTGTTGTACAGTTTGTCATTAACAAAAATTATTTCCTGATATCTACTTTTTGTTTAAAATAAACTTCTGGTGCATGACAATCCAAGACGTATTTAGGCTATTTTAGAGTAAGAAACATTGAGAAATATTGTTCGTTAGGCCTTACCAATATTGAAATCCTTAAGGTACCTTGTTATTCCAGTTTTAAACTGTTTCTCACGATTATTCTATGACATGTACTATAATACTGTGGATCAAATCACACGTTTTAACAATGTATGTATACTTCTTCTCCAACAATGAAAAGAGGAAACACATACTCATCAGCACATTATCTCTTCATATTAATGCTACTCATGATCTCTTATGCATCCATGATTTAAGTGTAGTGCCACAGCACTGACATCTATTTTATTTTTTTAAAGCAATTCATTCTTCACGAGTATTTATTACCAGTCCTCATTACTGGGAAGATCTGCCATGGAATTCTTTACAATTTTCCTGCCAAAGACTCACAATCGTTTAAATACTGTAAGAAGGCTCATAAATTAAAACACTGAAAGTAGTCTAAGTTCTCAGAAACTTCACTTCCACATACATACATGTGTAACAGTATTTGCAGAGGAACTAAAAAGAGTGTATTTTTTAAACATTCTAATGATAATTCAAGACATCATCAGTCAGAAGTATTTCTTTTAACAGTCCTTTTCCCCTAGGTATACTGGCAAGTGTTATATATGGCTGGGGCAAAACCGAAAAATTCTCAAAATCATATTCCTCACGGTGAAGTAGATTCTATTTCCATATGATGTTTCCCAAGTACTTTGATAATAGCCTCCAGATGTGAGAGAAAGGATTCTTTACAACCAGCTTACTGCTGTGTGATAATTCATTTCCTCTTCCAAACAGAAGGTGATGCTGGACAAGGATAACAATGGCATCTCCATTTCTAACACAAACTGACTGCAAGGATTCATTTTGAAGGGAGTGTTTAAGATAATCTCTTACAAGAGCACAACTAGAGAGCTATGCTGCCAGCAATACTGATGTCCTTTCCTACATCATGCAGACACATCACATCATACATCACATAGTCTTCCTGACTCAGGTCATCCAGAAGCAGGGTATGTATAAAACACACCTTGATTTTTACTGCTTGTGTTTCAACACAACCAGTAAAAGGTAGTTTTTTCCTATCAATGCTGAAATAGAAAAGCTCAGTTATCTTGTAAGTTGTGTTGAGTTCAAAACTTGCTGTATCTACTTAAGCAGAAAATTATGTGAAATATCTGTGCCTCAACCTTTACCTATGATTGCACAATCTGTGGCAGTAAGGAAATGAAATTAGAATTTCTTTCATGGAACTCATTCAACGGCCAGCAATTACACATAATGCCATCATACTAAGGAGCACAAGAAGGTATCACGGTCAACAAGAAAATACTCTTTAGCTATAACGTTCATTTTTCTGGTTTCTTTCGGAGTCAGATTCCACTGTGCCTCAGGATTGAAAGTTGGGGACAAAAACCATGAAAACCTATCATGAACCATATCTAGTGACCAACCTGCACCGAAGATTTTGGTCTATGTAGCAGTCACAGAACAGGGCTGTCATACTAACAATGATTACATGAATGCAGAAGCTGCGAGTTTCCATTCCCTTATGAAAGGCTGGACAAAAATCAGAATTGTAAAACTGTCCTCATGTTTCACAATCAAAACTACCAACCAGCAACAACAACAAACCCCCAACCAACAGCACATCAAACTAGAACACGCTCCTCAGAAGGTCCTGGCTGACAGACATTCCTGTTCATCTCACAGCAGCAACTTCTGCCAGCAGTTGGTGAGGAAACAGCCCCTGCACCGACCAAACCAATGCACTGCTGCAAAGAATTTCTATTCCGACAAATTATCTTTCTCCAATGAAGCCTTAACACTACCACCCGATTTTGCTACCTACCGAGCACTGTTACCTGCCTTAGAAACACAAAAAAATCCCCACAGCTTTGCCTTCAGAGAGGTACTAAGCTCAAAACTAAGGCACTACAGAATGGACAAGGCAAAATGCAAACATTTCCTTACTCTGCGTGTGTCTGGTGGTTTCATTTTATTTTCAAGTAGCCCATTAAAAACAAAGTTTCTGGAAATTCTTAAAACACAGAAAAAAACTGGTGCAGAAAAAACTGGACCTGAAATATATCTGGAGTGGTTTCCTGGCTATGAGTCTTATTTAATTCTTTAATAAGGAGAAAGAGAATTACGTTTAGTAAGTGTATGGAAAGTATTTAATTGGTAAATTTATTTAGTAAGACTGAATTATTTTACTGTAAATAATGACAAGTATCCTTAACTAGTAGACTGATTTCTGATACATGTGAAATAAATAAAAAGGTTTTTTAAGGAATTTTCCATTTTAAAAATTGTCATTAAAATAGATTGGGAGACTAAAGGAAAAAGAAAAGACCACTATTGCTAATATAAGGATAGGAAAGTCAAATCCACAGTGTTCAGCAACAAGATGATAATAAAGAAAGTGATTATGTCTATAGGGATATTCAATGAGAAATAAGCCTTTAAAACTAATAAAAATCTGTGCACTTTGTTATTATGTAAGTAGCATATAAAAATATGAAAACTTTTCAATAAATTCATATTACGATCATAATTGCCAATATTAAAAGTGCGGAAATATTTCAAATTGAATATATTTTCTGCAGAAAGCACTGTGGTGGACTTTACACGACAGTATTTAAAATGTTGTTTTAATGTTTTTACTGCTCATTTTATAATACAGTATTTCACACCAGAATGCTGACTTTTCAGATTTAGATATCGGAGTANAAAAGAAAAAGAAACAAAAAAAACAGGTTTTCCCCATTTGTGTTTACCTCATACCTATTTTTATTTGCTGGGTCTTGACATTTACACCCAATCA
Source organism: Neodrepanis coruscans (assembly GCA_013400695.1). NCBI lineage: Eukaryota > Metazoa > Chordata > Aves > Passeriformes > Philepittidae > Neodrepanis > Neodrepanis coruscans. The sequence goes on along the minus strand of VYZS01009758.1, from coordinate 55,793 downwards.
CCAGTAACAGGACTATGTTTTC
>VYZS01009758.1:37012-51990 GCA_013400695.1 Neodrepanis coruscans | reverse complement strand
CACATAAGCACAAAATTTAACTCTTCTTACCTAAAAACATTTTAGACTGTACAGTTACTGCCTTTCAGTCCTGGATCCCACATAAAGGTATAACATTTCTCTTAAGCTTGCATATACAAGGCTTTAAATACACGAAACTCCATTGCTTTTACCTTTCAAAAGTCAAATAGGAAGAAACCTTTTCACTCATGTTCTGTAAAGCGTTTTTTCTGGGTTTTTGTGTATTTTAATTTTTTTTTAATCACCCTTATGATCACAGCATGCAGACCATGTACTGGTATATTGACCACATTTGTAAAAAAAACCCCTGTGGAACGTACCTTGCTCTGTTTTCTTTCTCATCTTTTCATCCTAACAAGAAAAATATAACACTGCAATATTTTATTCTGATTCAATCAGTGGTCTTGTCTTGTTGGGTTTTTTTTAATTCTACATCAGAACATCAGTACATCTTCATAGTGAGGAAGGAAGACTTCAGAAATGCACTTTGACCTACAGACTGTGGAGGTTTGCAACAGCCTTCAGTAGCTGTGGGACTTCACTGGACATCCTAAAAATGCGGTTGGCTAAGATTTACAGCCAGGAAACATGAGCTGTCAACTACAGCCTCTAGTGCCTGAAACTCAGGCATTAAGCCATTTAACACCTTAAGGAAAATGGCTGAGACCTAATATTTGACTACAAATTTCATGGGAAAGTAGTACAGGAGGAGACAACAAGCAGTTGCTGACCAAGTAACTCAAAAAAAAAGCTGCAGTATTTATATGCAATAGTCCTAAAATTCTGATACATTTATGATGAGATTAATCANGTTTTCCATCACTAAATACACTCTTCCAATTTAAGTATTTTGTATGCTGCATGCTTATCTCTTCTCTAGGGTGAGAAAGCAGCATCTCCTGGTCAGCAATCTCAGAGAAGTCCAGGAAACCCAGAACATCTTCCCCCCACCTTTTCAGTGTGATAGTTTTGCAAGCATTCTGGTCAGAATTAAGACAGTACAAAGGCAGTTCATAGTAAAATTGATATTAGCCTCCATCTAGCTTCCCATAAATGTACCCAAATTTCTTTGTGTTGGTCAAACCTCAACATTTGATCCACTGGTCTTGATATCAATTACAATACTTTGTCACACACTATCAAAGACTTGACAGGTAATTAGAGATTTTGAATCAAGATACACTTATGGTATCCAAAATTTGTTTACAAATTAAAAGACTGAACCCAGGAATCCCAATATACTACTGAGAGGTGAATATATCCACGTATTCATTTCTTAAATACTACTCGGAAGTTTTCTGAATTGAAGAGTACAAGAAAAGGCTGACTTTAATAATAATAATACAAAAATGAAACAACTAAACAAGCCACAGATCCCATAACATGAAGTGAAAGCAAATTATTTTAAAGTGAGGATTTGTGTAATCAAAATTATCCATGTAACTTCATCCAAGAGTTTCTGGCAGCATTCCCATGCAGCTACTTTCAAAGAAGTTTCCATATACAGAGACATTACTAATAGAAAAGCACGCAAAATGCAGTTCTATGGTTGTCTGAAGTTTGGCAAAAAAAGTGCACTAAAGTGCAAGCTCGTTGTAAACACTGTGTTTTTGAAGAATACACAAAATTATGTAATGTTTCTCCACAGCAGCTGGATTTCTGGCCTGTCAAGGAGTCCTTAACAATATGTTCTCTACAACTCTCAGGTCCTGAAGTGTAAACTATCTCAGTTAAATGAGTTACAGAAGAAGAGTTTTCACCTTCTAAGAATAAACCTGGAAGAGCTTCATGTGCAAGAATAAACTCATGCTCTATTCCTGCCATGAGCCCTGTGGAGTGTTAATAATGCTGGCTTTGGGATGACACAAAAAAAGCATTCTACTACTTCCATTTTATCAGTTCACGCTTGGAGGGAGAAAGCTATTTATGGTGCCTATCTGCTGGGTAGCATAATTTTTTTGCATGTGTGATTATCCAGAAATAAAAGATTAATTTCTTTTTGTACGTATGCACACGTATTCCCCTACAGACAGATACACATCCTGTAAGTTAGCACACCTCTTTGTTTAAAGAACAATCAACTGCAGCAGGCACTAGGACGGGAACAACATTAAGAAGGAGAGCTGGCATGAAGACAAATTTCTTTGCAAGCACTGGCTTGTACTGTCTAGTCTAGTTCAAGTCACAGCACAAGACCCAGTAGTTTGGACTGCAGAACAGGAAAAGACCAGTCTAAACATCAGTCCACATCTCATAACCATAACACTGGTACAGAACTGAGAGCCACCAGGCTTTTGGAGGCCTCAGAAACACAAACTTCAAACTCTTTCTTTTGTACAAATGGGAACAACAGTAAGAGCAAAAATAAAGAAAACCAAACAACCAGACAAATGAGAGGTGTATCTAAGTACTCACTCTACTTATTACTCCATCAATTCTGAATTCCAATATAAAATCGATTTATTTTTAAAGCAAGCATATATTAGGATGAGTGGTATGGTCTATTACAGCAGTCAGCTAAACACGTATATTCCACAACATTCATGTTAATTCATAATTACTGACACCAGCAAAATACATTTGTGTATAAACGTGGCACTGATTCCCACTGAACATTCAGAGAACACTCTCCTCTGTCTCTTAGGGGGTTTTTGCAGCTCTCCAAAACAAGTGACACCACTTTGTTTACAGATACTGCCTCACAAATAGAGAGGGTGGGGGAATGTTGCTAGAATTTCTTAGGGTGCAGTTTCATGGTTATGTTCCTCCACTACTTAAGCATGAGACCAACTAGTGACACTACCCAGAGCCCCTTTTTCTGGCCAGGTTACTTTTCAGATTGATCTGCTTCTTGAACCAGCTCACTACTGGCTGTAAAGCTGTAAAAACAGACAGGGGAGGGTGAGACTACTTCAGCCTAATCTCAGGGTGCAGTTTAATGAAACCTAAAGTTGATTTAATAAGGTCAAACCCAATGAACACAGAGTTCCAAATTAAACTGTCACTGCAAGTAACAGCTCTGCTACTCCAAGACTGTCATAGAGCTTTTGTGAACATGAGGAGAGGGTAGTAGGTGACTGTAAGTCGGACTTATCTAAATGAAAACTTACCTGGAAAAACTAAGTGCTTTTGAATATGATAACTTCCACAATCCAGTATCCTGCAGGTCACAGACACACCTGGGTTGGCACATACAAAAGGATGGCTCACAAGCAGCAAGGGTACTTCACTGGCTCAAAGTGCTGGTCTCGGTGTTTGTGCTTCCCCATACCAGGGTTTGATTCAGGGCAATCCTCCAGCTTCTGCTGTAGCTACTCCATCCTTTCCAAATATACTTCTTTCCCTCTCCTTCCCTAGAGTCACTATGTGCCTCTGTTTTTTAGGTTTTCTCCTCTTACTTTCACAAACTTGATTTGTTTCTATGACTTTAAGGGTGCTGCTGACTCAAACAATTATTCTCTCTGAACAGCAATAGCAGCTGCAGTGAAGAGGAGAAACTGCTTCCTCCAGTAGCAGCACCAAGTTAAGGGTACTCAAAGTAGTCAGGTACAACAGTGCTTTTGGCTGTTATGGTATCCACTATGCAGGTCACCTACGATTACTGAATTGACTCACAATACTCTGCAGAACTAACCAGTCATTACTTACTCCTCGAGCTTTTTACCTTTCTAATGAAATTACTCTTGCCTGTAACTTTGTTTTTAAGCAGAATATTGATAAAGATGATGAAAACTCACAACAAATCCTCTAAAGGCACTAACAATATTGTCTTGATTTCTAAAATTCTGAAGCTAGTTTTACAATTAATTTTATGGGGATGTTTCATGATGCCAGGCTTTGAATCCAAGTGTTGAGAGGCATTAATTCAGACAGTACATAGAACCCAACACATGACAGCCCTCATACAGACTGAAGTCAGAGTGACTCTGAAGAATCTCAAGACAGTGTGAGCTAGGGCACAGCTCCACAATATGAATTCTCAGGAGGCAGAGCCTGTGAAATAGATTCCCTGAAGGTGTCTCTCCAACCAGCTCCATTGCTAGTGGAGAACTCCATCCTCACAGACGTACATGGGTATCAGAAACCAAGGGTAGTATGTCTGTGCGTCAGACATGGAATAACACACAGAGGTGCAACTCCAGGATGAGTATGCTTTAATTTACACAACATACCCAATTCAGACCAGAATGCTCCAGTTTGCACAAGAATGTAAACTCAGAACAGTAGGTAGAAGTGTCAAAATGAAACAAAATTAAACAGCAGCCTTTTTATCTGTAATGTGCCTGAATGCAATTTAACCTTTAAAGGAAAACACAGCCGAGGACTAAAAGGCTGCAGCTTTGGAAAACATTACACATCATCCCCACTTCTCAAGCTGAGGTTAGAAACACAGACACTAAACTTGGTTTTCACTCCTCTCTCAAAGACATTTTTTTAACAAGTTACTCAGCTTTCTACTGACCTAATTCCAGCTGTATCAGTGTGTATATATTCTATCAAAGGTACAGATTTTGTACTTGGTGAACCCTCTCCCATTTCCTAAAGCAAAATTTTCATGATTTAACAGCAGCCTAAACTACCAGTTCTAAGTGGAACAAAGCTGAAATCTCATTTCCAGATTTCCTACTTTTTCTTAGGCTGCAGAGTTATGCCTACTCTCATGGCAGAACAGCAATAGCAGAAGCTTTTGAGAAGAGATGGATTAGAAGTTTTTCATGAATAGTGACACATGCCAACTACATTTACAAAGGATGACTGAATTAAGTATTTAACCAAATATGTACTTTCAGAAAAAAAATGTTTCAAGCTGCCTTGCATTTCTTTGTTTTGCCTGGTAGGTGACAGAATGTTAACTGTGCAGCACTTCAGTGATGAGTAAGAATCACCTGTCAGAAAACAACTGCATAGGGTCACCTTTCCTACCTCCCCCCAGAATGCTGAATAGTTTCTATTGTCAAAAGTACTGAGCTTTCTTACTTTATTCTTATTCCTGCAACATCTTAAGATTTAATCTTCCCTTCACGTACTCCAGGATACACTGAGCCATTGTGCAAACAAAGCAGCTTAATTTCTGAATATTACTCTTCACTATTTCATGCAAATGACGTTTTTAAAGAAAAATTATTTGCTTTATGACTGACAGGAATAAGACCCACAATAAGACACTGCAGTCAGTGTTAAGTGACTGAATACCAGGTTTTACACTTTTAAATCACAAGAACGATTTTTGTATTCGGCAAAATTTACTTTTGAATAATTCCCTACTAAATTATGAACATATTTTTATTAAATTTCAATAATGAGTTCATTATGGAGAACCATTACTGTACTTTGGATAACTAAGTACATGCATATATTTTCAAATAGTAGCAGAAGAAAAATCCAGTTAAAACACAAAACTATATTAAAATAACAGGATTTCTCATACTTGGGACTACTATATCTACCAGAAGATATGAGTAAAAATTTAAGGGGAAATATACAACTACATTTTCCTTTCATTGAATTGGTAACATAGGTAAAGTCAATTAACTTATTTTTTTCAAGGAACAACTTATTAAACAAACATTCTCAGATCTACACTAGAGCACCACTGTAACACAAAAATTGCAAAATTTCTTTATATGAAGCAGTTCCTAAGATCAACTCTACTTTCACTGCACGACTTTTGCAGTGTACCACCATCACGATTGTAATCAGCAAAAAAAACGACAACAAACTGAAAAGGCTAATAATGTGAAAATACTAGAGAAAACACCAACTGAAGAACTTAACATTAATGACTAGAGATTTTAGTTACTTTTGAGTCATTTGAGGTTTTGAGGGGCTTTTGTTTGTTCTGGGTTTTTTTTCCTTAATTTTGCCCTTTCTGTAACACTATTTGTGTAAGCCATTCTCAATTGTAAAGAAACACCATTTTAAGTTCAAAAACTAGTAATATTTTCAAATAGCATGCACAGCCCTCTACCAGTCTGTCGGTTAAGAGAGTATGAAAAAGCCTTTGTGCTTTATTTTACCTGTTTATCTCTTGCATTGCTGCCACATGAAACTAATTTTATCATAAGCAACAAAATTACTACCAGCCAGTTTCCAAGAGATCTGCTCCCCCCCATCACCCTCCCCCTGCATCCCTTCTCTCCTCTTCCTGCACCACCTGCCCACTGCCCTCCGGGCACCGCCCCATGAGCGCTGGGGAGGGGCAGCACGTTCCCTACAACATCTGAAACACCCATGCAGTAATTAGCTGAATTTATTCCAGCTCACACACGGGCTGCTGCCTTTTGAAACGCTCAGCAGTGACGGTCCGTTTTCCTTTGTGCAAACAACACCGAGGCCTCTGTTCTGCTCAGCACCAATTAGACAAATGTCCCACCTCTGAAACCTCTGCCCAACTGCCAGCAAGCTTCCAACTAATGTAACTTCAGGGAAGATCAGTAACAAAGAAATTAAACTTATTTCATTAGAAAAGCAAGCTAAAACAGTCTTCTAGGCGAAGAATTATCATATACACAACGTAAACTGAAAACCACATTTTCCTCCTGTTTTTGAGAGACTGATTCTCAGGTACTTAAAATGACAGCAGTAAGATTTTCACAGTGAGCATGAGTTGGTCTTTCATGTTGGATGCACTGATAGAACACTTTTAAGATCGGTAAGTTCTGCATTATTAAAAAAATTACTGTAAATGGCAGATGTCAAGCTATTCCCCGATGATCTATCAGAGTATTTCCACAGAGAGCCATAAAATAGACAAACTACAACTGCAGAGGAAAGAGAACTCTTTAACGACTGCAAGTAAATGTTAATACTACTACAAGCACCAACCTAACAACTTTTTTTTTTAAGTGTGTGCACTTTTCAGGTGCTGAAGACAGCAAAGAATAGTGTGGGAGGAAACTCTAGGGATATCTGACTTCTCCAAACTCCTTTAAAAATGTTCTTTCTCCTCTTTCATCTTCAATATCTTTATCTGCTAAAAAAATTATTGGTAAATAAAGAAGATATGTATCTTTAATGCTTATGAATGTAATCTACCAGTACAAAACTTTTTCAGTTTGGAAAGTTTTGCTAAATCTCCTGGAGATAGATGTAAATAATTTCTACTATTAGGTATTAAAACACAATACTAAAACATAAGGCCTAAAATTGCTAATGACTACCAAACTGTATTTCAGCAAAAGGTAACAGGCTCTGTTCATGGAAGACAATAGAATACCATCAAGATTGGGCAACACAACCCAACAACTTGAAAGAAACAGGAACTCACTGGAGAGCAAGACATTAAAAATGCTGATCAGCCTTCACTGCAAATTTGAACGAATCTTTTCTCCCCACTGTGGCTGCAAAACTGATTCGAACACTGTAGCTCTGACACTTCCACCAGGTAAGTATCTTCCGTCTCTCAAGAACAAAACCTATGTTCAGGATATCTCCACACTATCTAGATACCAAAAAGCTTTCAATCTTCATTCCCGAGCAGAAACACACTTTGTGTCAATTTTATCTCTGTTTACCTTTAATAGTATTTCATCATACTTCAGCCATCATTGCAATAGCCAAATTCTGATGTCAGCACAGCAGTGGGAATACAGTTCATTAGCTCAGTGCAGCTGCAAAGCCAGCAAACACACATCGCTTTGAGTGACACCAATTATAAGCATGTGTTTTAGATCTGTAGGTAACAATGGTGACTAAGAAGATATTGCAGTCTGGGAAAAAAAATCATACATGAAGAATGTTTAACATAGACTGGGAACTAGAGTTTGGCTTCTCTAACTACCAAAATGGCTATAAATACATACTGTGAACCAAAGCTCTGCTCATTATTTTGTCTGTGGTTTTACTTTTTCACAGCAGAAGATGCACACAGACATTAAGGAGAAAAAATGGACTGATTCAACTAGAAAAGGAAGAAAAGTAACCTCAGATATATTTGATTTCCCTTCCTATCAATCATCTCCACATTATTGTCTGCAAGCCCAGGGATAGTTTTTCTTTCACTTTGTACTGCTGCTGAGAGATTAGCACTTCCTTTATGAATCTCTGAGCTCAGCTAAGGCTCCTGGTGCTTTGGAAACTTATGCATACAAATTCCTTGTAAGAATGCAGTGATATGTCAAGGATTTCTTATCCAAACTTTATTTAAAATATTTAAATTCACAAAAAGTCTCCCACATTATACCATAAAAATACATACTGACAGGCACACCCACCTAAGTGATTTATTTATATGATTAAATCATGACACACTAAAGATAACATCAGAGCTCTGGTCTGCTGCAGCCTTCCAGTACACTCCTAACAAATACTCAGCCTTCAGTTTGTTTCAGTTTCATGGGAGGGGTAAAAAATCCAGGAATTCCTAATTTACTATCTGTCATTTGTAGTCCTGTATGTAGTTATTACAACAACTCTTATTTATTCTTTTCCAAGGTAAATACTCCAGTATTTCCCAAGCCTCTAGTCAGTCTTCGTAACCCTAATGCTAATCCAGTACTTGGGAACTGATTACACACTCACGCAGTAACAGAAAGACCACAACTAAAAACTTCTTCAGTTCACAGAAAAAAACTTCTGGAGTTAACCAGAAGCACATGGCCCAAAGGCCATCTTTCTTACTTATTTAAGGTGGAATTCTCTAACTGAAAACACTGTAGTAAAGGAAAATTCAATGCCATATCTTGAAACAGTCAGTTCTCAAGACTTGCATGACACCCCTCCCACTCATTACAAAGTTTCTATACAATACTTATTAAACAGCCTATAACACTGTTTTCACAGAAAACATTTGTCATTTTCTGGGTTTTTAAGGAGAGAGGATGAGGCCTGGTTTGCAGAAGCACCAGGAACTCAAAAATGTAACCAAATCGAAGTAACTTCTGGTCTAAAGTGCAACAGAATGCACAGTTACTTCAGAAGTCAAAACTTGGAAATGCCAAATCAGACACACGAAGCCAGCCTGTCTTTCTGGTGTTGGGGTTTGTTTTTTCCCTTTCAGTAGCATTTTGGTTCTTCATCTTTTAACTGCTACTAACATCGTGCAGTCACCTCACAAAAAATATTAGCATAAGATTAATAATTCTTTGAGGTTTATAGAATAAATGAGGGCATAAAGACTTCTGAACTAGTCTGTCCATTTTGGTGGTCAGACATGAGAAGTTACCACTTCTAATTCAGGAACCTCTTTCCCCCCCCCCTTTCAAATTGAGGCTTCTTTTTCTTTCACAAGACATTTATCTTATTGTTGCCAGGAAACCATTAATATTGTACATGTGAAATTTCCATTAATTACTAATGCACTTGCAAGAAAAGAAAATTATCAGATAACAAAAACAAAGGGTGTCATCATCAATCAGTTTGAAATTCAGCAACATCTGGGTGAACTGGCTGAGCCTACAGAGTCTATTCCTCTAAGGGCTGACAAAATTGGGACATTTACAAAGCAACTGGTTACTATTTCATTGGAAAAAAAAATCAGAACACAATTTCTTCTTCTCTGACTAGTGGCCTGTCCTAGTTAATGAAAAACTTGATTGTTACAAGAGTCACACTAATTAAAAAGATTAAACTATGAGCAAAATCAAATTAGAAATTTGGCTTTAGGCTTCTGTGACCAGCAATAGCTCAAGAACATTGCAACTGCAGTCTGCAGCTAAACACAATTAATGGAACTTTTAAAATTGTTAGAATAACTAACTACAGATCATCTCTGTAACCAGGCTGTATGTCCTCCACAAAATTACTTATAACTCTTAAACATAAGACATGCAAGTCAGAGAATATATGAAAATATCCATGAAAATATCCATGTCATCTAAGTCTTGCCAGCAAAGAGCATTTATTAATACAATCCAACATACTTAAAGTGTATATACTTTTCCCCCTCAAACATACCAAATTCTAGTGTGTGACACAACAGAAACCAAATTTTCTTCTCCCAGATGATATTCTAACTTTTACTTTTTAATCTTGTTCAAAATAACTACCTCAGTATATCCAGGTCAGGTGAAAGGTCCATCTCACTGCACAATCTGAGACTGGCCATTAACTAACGCAGAAATATCAGGGTGAGCAAAGAGTAACTTCTTTTCCCTCTCATGTAACTACAGCCTACTCCAAAACATTCAAGTTGAGAACAGCAAAACATTTAGGCTGAGAAAAGCAATGTTAAAATTTCTCAATTTTAAGATTACCTAACAGATACCTAAAAAACCCCTATGCATGGTATGATAAATTGTTAGCATTAGCTGTTTCTGGTGATATGAAGATAAAGATGCAACAGGCCCAGCTGCAAAGAGGCCAACACCTACTAACCAGAAGAACACGCAGAAAGACAATGGGAAGAAGAGAGGGAGTGTTTGTTTCACTCTGGCACAAACAGGTATCAGATAACTCAGAAATGCCATGAGACAAGATAAGGAACAAGGAACACTTCAAGGCACACCAGGACTGCAACTTCTCCAGATGACCACAAGCCAGGCCTTGGGGTGGAATGGCTGGGGAGAACTGGAAAGAGAATGGAAGAGTGTGGGGTATAGAAATTAGAAGAAACTTCCACAGAAAATGCCTTGCCAGACTGTCATCACAGGAAAAGGAACAAGACTACTGGACTGATGGAAAAACAAAAGGAAAATAACTGCCCCAACCCCCCAAAAAGCAAAAAACAGAATCATAATCCAGCTACAAATAAAGAACTTCATCACTCTCAATAAATTCTCACTATAAAACTGAATTTCACAGAAACACTTAAACACTGCCTTAAACCTGTGTTAAAATCTCTGTGCTAGAATTAATTTTATCATTTCTTTTCCTTAGAGAAGTTTCATAAACTTCCAGTTTTTTGGATTCTTGTGCATTTAGTGTCTGATTAAACATGCTTTTTACAGATTTTATGAATTAATGGTGCTTACACTGATATCTACAGGTAAAAGAAAATGCTGCACTATAAATATTTTCTTTTTTTTCTACAGACCTGTCATACACTTTACCACATGGTATAGCTTTCAGTACAAAGCTGTGTCTACACTTATCATACAGTATTTCCTTTATTTTAAAAAATCTAGCAGGAGAGACAGCTTTGCAGAAACAATGCAGAAGTCCCCATCTCTACCTCAAAAGAAAACATTTGCAAACTTTCACATTCAAATCGACTCTGAAGTTGCTTCAACATTCTAAGGCAGGAGTGCCACTGCTTGTTCCCCTGTACCAGTCCAATTACTTGTGAGCTGTCATGGTAAGGAAGACAGGCTAAAATTAACTTAGTTTGAGCTTTCTGTGTTTGGTTTTGGTTTTTTTTCCTGTTAAGTTTTAACCCAGGTCTGTTGACCCACCTGTTTTGGTGTGCAGCACAACAAAATGCTTGGAGAGAGTGCAGAGAACAGAGGTTGGGACAAGCACCTGAGAGCACCACTTCTTTCAGTGGCAGTTCTGGCTTCACCTAAAAAGGCTGTTTACCTCAGTCTCAGAGCCAGTCTCTGTGATTTTTGGATTTATGGGGCTATTTGTAGTGCATCTGACAAATACAATGCTATTAATCTTATTCATAGTAACTACAGGGTTTTATATAAATGATATCAAAATATTCCCTTGTGATCACACAAAGTTATATCTGAGATTTAGTAGTTTACTGACAGCAACATGTAAGTCTGGAGTTTAACAAGGCAGTAAAAATTCAGTCAATTTTGTAAAAATTTCAACAGTCTCAGAGAAGCTTCACAGCAAAGCAGATGCCAAGTTTCTAAAACTTCTTTCAACCTTCTACTATCTCATGGAAAGAAATACAATATGGCTAGTACAATTGCTCTGAACTTTTATTTAGTTGCTGGCTTGATTTGAAACTGAAGAAGGGCTACTTAAGTGCCTTAGAATTGTTTGTTTTCCCCTTCTATCACTTGGTTAAATAGAAGTTACCACCTCTCTCCACAATCCTTACCCAAATTAACAAGCATCTGACTTACAACCCTGAGACCAATCACTATATAACTTGAATAGCTGCCCTGTAAAGACTGACCTAAAAAAAACCCCAACTCATTTTGCAGTCACTTTGGTGAAGTACAGTAAACCTCACCACTGCTACATGCAAACTGCCTGGTTTGGTTAAATTTCACTGGATCTACCAAACGGACGCTTGGCCCCAGCTACAACACACCACAGTTAAAATCACTCCCTCAGCAGCTGAAATTGTACTTTACCAGCTGTGTGACCCACCAGTGCAATCCAACACATCAGAAACCACCTCTGACTCCACTGACCACCTGAACTTGCGTTTCATGCTCCATACATAAGCAATCCTGAGGCTTTTCCTTTCTACATCACTCAAAAGATGCATGTTGATTATAAAATTCTCAGTATTTTCAGGACAATAATAATGTTATCATACAGATGTATCAAAACACCTTGAAAGTATCTGGCCTACATTTTATTACCCACAACCCCAAGCAGAAAGAGGGAAAGGATACAAAAACATTCTTTTTAGAAGTCCTTGGCACAAAAGTTGCTGTTCAGGCACTCTGGGACAGGTGCCCAGAACATCTCAAGTTCCAATAATAAGAAAAGCTCTCATTAGAAGAAGATGTCTGGACATAAAAATACAGATGTGATATCAGAAAACTTGCTAATAAGGACAGAAATTCGTAGCCAATTAAGTTGACCACAACTCCAACAAGCTAAAACCAAAAATTTGCAGGAACTGACCCAAAGCCTGATGACCCAAAAACACCGAGTTGCCCGTGCCTTTTGTGTAAGAAACACCTTCTGCAAGAGCATCTTTAGCTCCTGCATGGCCAAGAAAGCAAAAAATCCACAGTTTCAAGAAGTAATCCATGCCTGAGCTTGTACAGTCTGCTAAAGCTGGCTTTTACCATTAAGTCATATTAATAGTTCTGGAAAGTTATCTTTTAACTGAACAAAACTTTTTCAAGCATTATCATCCCAAGCACTGCATGATCATCATATTCCAGATGCCAAAATTAATTTGTTTGTATAAATCAAGTTGATATAGAGAAGAACAGATTACATAAAGATCAGGCATGTTTATACAAAAGCATAAAGAAAAAAATACTTGTTGGTTTAGTTCTAGAATGTACAGTACTTCTGATTTTCTTGATGCTTCAGAAAAGCAAATATCTGACCAAAAAACTTCCTCAAGCTCACACTAAACAGAACCAATATCTAAGAAAACCCTTTCTCCATCTTTTCTGTGACAGTAAGTGCACCAGCCAAGTATTTGTTCCCCTTTAGTCCAAATCTTTTGGCCATCTGAATTCCATAACAGTAGTTCATTAAAAAAGACCACAAAAAACTCTGCTCTTAGCCTGAAAATTATGTCCAAAACCACACATAAATTCAGCAAAACAAAAATACATAATTTTGACATTCTATTATTTCTATTACCTAGGAATGACAGCGCTCACCACTGCAAGTCCTGCAACACGCACAAAATAAAAGACCCACTTCAAGGAAAACCTCCAAACCACACTGCACTCCTCACACACTTGGATCCAAGGTGCCTGTCTAAACATTCACTACCCCAGATCTTCTCCTGTACCTGGCAATATTCCACCACAGTTTTGAAAAAATTAGGCTGGACGTGTCCATACAGTAATTTTCAGAACTGAAAATGAACAAGGCTCGTTTTCAAAGAAACAACTGACACGTGCCTTGCTGCTTTGAAAGTAAAGCACGAAGCCTCCATTTTCCTCACGTTTATAACTGAAACAACTTTTCAGTGAACTTCCTGACTAGCCAAGACTATGATTTTTATTTTTCAATCTTTGTGGGGTCACTGTTGTCACGGGAAATGGAACACCAGATGACAGAATATTTTCAATCCCTAAAAATTATTACTACACATCCCTCCGGGACATAGGACCATATCCCAGGTTACAGAAACTTTCTGGTCCAAAGACCATGGTATTAACAAATGATCTGCATCAATATTTGATCAATGATCAACTTTATTCTCTATTTTCACTGTAGTGTTAAGAAATATTACTACTGTACCACAGGAATATTTCTCTTTTTTATTCTTCCGGTGGAAAAAGAGACAAATAAAATACAAAAGAGATAAGGCTCACAGTCCCCCAGGATGCTGTCAAACAAGCAGCGAGGATTCCTTGGTAACAATCCCTTTTGCTTACAAAAACTGAACAACTTTGCCAACCACCCCTTATACTGAGCAGCAAAGAAACTATGTCTTATTTTAAACTACAAACCCTGAGGCAGGTTTTACAGATGAAACTATTTCAAGATTCCACCTACAAACTCCAGAAATTAACCTTTGTTTTTTGTGAAAAGTACTATGTTCTCAGTCAAGACTACCCTTAACTAGATCTACTATACTTGCTCAAAGTGATAGAACCCACAAAAAGTTTCTATCTTGCCAAAAAATTTTGCTAACATATCCTGCAATTATTACCTACAATCCCACTTCAGACACCTCTCCAAAACTGTGGAGGTATTTCATACACAAACTAGCAGTTTAATGGATCAACTCTGGCATTGGGAGAAATTGCAAAAGAACAGACATGAATGACAAAAACGAGTCCTCCTCTTCTAAGGAAGAGCAAGGAAATGGTACTCCTATAAAGGTCTGCATGCAAGAAGGACAACGAATCCGCCAGTTCTCTGTTCCAGTGATAAAATGTTTTACCTTGACAATCAAAAGTTGCGGGGAAGGGGATGGTGCTCACCTTTAACCGTTTAACCACCTCATCGTTGGTAATTTTGTCCGTAATCTCCTTCACTCCAGGAGGATAGTAGATGATTTTACCGTCGGCAGCAGGTTTTGGTTGGGTAGCAGGGAAGTCCATCCTGGCGCTGCTGGTTATAAACTTTCCTTCTCCACAGTCCTCTACCGGCCTCTATCGGTCAGAAAACAAAAGTTCAGCAGAATGGAAACGACTTTCTAACCCTCTTTTTCCATTCCTCACCCTCAATTCACTGAAGGCCCCGGTTCTCGCCCCGCCGGCCGCGCCCCC
>VYZS01009758.1:9477-28165 GCA_013400695.1 Neodrepanis coruscans | reverse complement strand
ATTCTGTTCTGTACTGTGCTTTTTATCTTCCAGAAACTGCATACTGCTACCTAATAATTTATATTTTCATGGAAGCTCTTGCTAAAGTTGTAAACTTAATTTATCTAAGTCCTTTAAGAAGGCAGACAAAGACCTTTAGATATAGCATGTGAACATTTAAGTGACTACTTTAGATGTATTTGCTTATGAAATGCCAGTGATCTATATTTAATCAATAATTCTTAAACCTCCTTCAAAACCTGCTCAGCAGCCACCTCTAATCCAGCACATGGAGAAGAAAACTTGAGTAAATTATATTTTTCATCCATTTTCAATATCATTTAGTTTGACACTGCCTGGATGCACTATGTTAGGCTTGAGTTTTTCTTCAAAATTGTAACAATATGTTCTCTCACACAACTTCATAGTAAAAAAGATTTAGATGAAAAATATGTTGACAAGTCTATTAGATGCTGAATATAGTAACACAGAACAGAATGTTACTTCTAGGGGAGAAAAGCAATAGATCCTTCAACCCCCTTGGGTTCATATACCAAGTATGAAATACCACTAAAGGAAGCACACAAATGCTGACATCATCTATGAGCAAGAAAATCCCACAGCCTTTATAGTTTGCTGAAATTAAGCAAATTTGCAATAGTATTTTGTCTGTCTTTTATTTTGGTGTTTGTCTCTGTGCTCCCTTGGCCTGTTGCTGGGTGTGGGAAATGGGAACACAAGAAAAGGTATGGATGAACAGAAGGAATAGGAGGAGCAAAGACGAACACATGTGGTAGAGAATCTGTAGCTGGCTGGGCACTAGGGAGTTTCACATGAGCAAACAAAAACATGCAGAGACAGAAGGTGAAATAAATAGCACTGAGTGAATTGTAAGTATATTTTAAATATTATTTGTGATCTTTAAGTACAATTTTGCCAAATTCAAGCTGACCTGGAGGAGCCAGATTCTGAGAACAATATGATTAAATGTTCCATTATATATTTTAAAACTAGGTACACTTACAGTTTTATTTACTTAATATAAGGGCTCCTTTCAAATTCAATTTTGGCTTCCCATACTTGGAAGCCACTAAAATAATCTCTTCCAAAACTAGGTGAACAAACTTGCAAGAAGATTTTTAAAGAACAGCATACTATTAAAATTTGAGGTTAAAAATTATATTGTTGTGGATTCCTTTTGCCCCCTTGTTACATACGAAGGGGAGTTTCGGGTCAACTGCAGAGCTACATCAAAATATATTGGGAGCTTTTATTTCTATGTGCATATGTCCTGCCTGCTGTTTTGATGCTGCCATGGTTAGTATCAACTGTTTTGAGTTTTGGGTTTATTGGTTTGGGGTTTTTTTAATAAATAATTTGGCTCAGATCCAAATGACACCACCATCCTGAATTGTGTGTGTGAGCTAAATCTGGTTGCAGATACCAATCTGACTGCCATGAGCTACAGCAGGGTGGAGTGGAGCTTGTCTTAAGGTGTGACTCCCTTGTTCTTTGTGGGAATTGTCATGAATCTGACAAATCCAAGCTAACTAATTTTTGCCTAGTCCTCAAACAAATTGGAAACTGTAGACTGTCCTGTTACAAGGAGTGTCTGTCCTTTTTATGTCTCTGAAACTGTAAGATTGTCCTTAGCTGCCTGTGGCTTTCTAAATTTGAGTTTCTTTTGTTGCTGGAGTTATTCACCGGGAAAGAATGTGGCCCCATTTCCAGTGAGACAGAGTGTGAAATGTTAAAAAATAGAAGTGATAGGTGCAAGGGGACAAAAAAACACCAAAGAGGTCAGAATTTACAGAAAAGCAAAAGAAGGCCTTGTTCACATTTCAGCAATGACCAAATAGCCATGGAGTTGGTTTCCTATCTAACTAATTAGCTTCTATCATGTGACAGTTTGAAAGAATCACATACTAAACAAAGGATTTCCATAAAAAAAATAGTCTATACAGTAGTTTTTAAATGCACATCACTCACTCCCTGCTTCCTTTCCCCATCTCCTTGGCTTCTTGTTTCAGCATAAGACACGCAGCATACAAGTTATTAAAGTTTAGAAACTGGTTAGTGAAATTTAATTAATAAATGAGTGCTAGTGGGTTTAGACAAATAACAAGTACTCTAAATTATTTTTACAAGCATTTAGAGTAATATGCAGATGAAGGATTACTGTCACTAGCAGCTTTTGTGTAACAAATGGTGAGGAAAACTGTCACAAAGCAGAATACCAGCAAGACATTTATCATAGAATTTCAAAGCTACTGAGTTGTGTTATCAGAAAATTTTGTAAAATATACACGTCTGGATAGATCTGTATTTGAAAATAAGTCCTCAATGGAACTGTTTTGGGAAAGAAATAAAATAGATTTTTGTATTGTTTTAATCTTATATTAATTGAAGGTCAGTCATTCTGAGGTAAACAGGTTTGTAAGTCACTTATGATTGGCAAGCAATTAACTTTTGGTAAATCATTTCTACAGGCAATGGAGTAGAGTCAATCTTGACAGGTAAAATTATTTGTTCATTCAAGTAACATTAATAGATGACTGAAAAATGAGCAAAATTCAAGCTCATACTTAACATTAGATCTACTTAGAAATTCCATTCTGCAGCAAGGTCCAATGTTTTAACATTTAAAAAATTCTGAATTGAAGCAGACAATAGACATACCAAAATTCCAGTAGAATTAAAGTACTGGTTGTATTTTGGTAAAGTGAAATGGACTGATAATCTTTAATACCACAAAATCCATAAAATATGAAAATATATAAGGTTTCATTTTTACTTGAAATACTACATAGTCAAAAGAAAATAACTGGTAACTTCTTTGTTTTTCTTTTCTTTCAAATCAACTTTTTAAATGCTTTGCTTCCAAGTGTTTAATTCTGCATCTTAGCATTAATTGATCATATTAAATAAACTTTGGAATTAATAGATTTGAGGAAATGCATTTCTTTTGCTCTAAGGAAAACATTTACTTTAGAAGATACAGAGTACCTTAATGTGATCAAATCCTAATATGAGCAAGGAAGTTTGTAGTTATTACATGCTATCTCAATGAAGGCAAACAGGTAGGAGCATAAGATTATTTTAACCCTCTAACACATATAATATTACATTGTCATAACTAAAAGAAACAAACTTCTTTTCCTTTCTACCTTTGCCCTAATTTTTCCCTAGTAAAGACAATGTCCAGCATAAAATGGTTTGGATTCAGTAGCCATCACTTACGCTAGGGATTTGACTCTCAGTGAGATATTCCAGGAGAAGCTCAGCTGCCCAAGAAAATAAAATGCTGAAGTGTCACTGCAAATTTTTGAAATATGTTAGTTCTGTCTTAACCTAGAAGATTTTAGCCCAGTTCAAAATCAGTGCAATTACTTCTGCAGCTGTGCCTGTCCTCTAAACAGCCTGAAGGCAGATACCTTCAAGATGGGAAACCTGGAGATTTTCAATTGAGACAGATTCGTTCTTACAGCTCTGGCTTTACCAATGAATGGAGGCCATTAATGATACTGTTCTTTGGAAGTGTCCTCTTTCTTAATCAGCATGCAGTAGTTGTTTTGTTAAAAACAGTAAGTAAACTTTCTTATCCTGGTCAAACTCCAGTTCAGGTAACAGGACCTTGCTTACAGAGTTCCTGCAATTTCAGATGGACAGTAACTGCCTACTACTCTGTGGTATTGCATGGCGAAGTTAAACAGCTATTGCATTTTGTTTGATGCATAAAGTAAATCCTTTGTATTTTTGTCGTTTTCTTGGGTTTTTTTAGCAAGTCATGTTGGGGTGGTAGAAGGTACGGAAGTGTCAAGATTATTCATTTTTTCCCGTTAAGATGAGTCTAATTACTGCAGTGATAGAAATAAAGTATGATTTTTTAAAATAATACAGAGAAGCAGTTTTACTGCTAGCCCTGTTCTTAGGCCATGTCTTAAATACATTGATCTCTAAGGTATCTGATATTAAATTTGCCATGAGATAGGATCAGTGAAGTTTTAAAATGTACGGGCAATGATATTCCACAGATAAAAACATGACTGTTACAATGAAAGTCAGTTTATTACTTTTTAGATATTCCACAGATAAAAACATGACTGTTACAATGAAAGTCAGTTTATTACTTTTTATCATATGCCAAGGGGGGATATTAAGCAGTGTTTATTCTACCTTTCTGCAGTTTAAATGGGTCAGGATGGATTTTTGATATCTATTGAATTTGACATATCAGATTGATAAAAAAGCACAGCAGAGAACATCCAATACAGGAATCAGATTCACCATAAATCAAATCTGAAGTGTGAGCTTATTCCAAATTCAGGAGGTCCTTGTAGTGGTGAGGATTTTATCAGCTATATACACATAACCTCATTCTATGCTTACAGAGAAGATACAATTAAGTATAATTATTTTGTTCTTGCACTAAAACATTTATTGTCATATCTCTGCATCTTCTTTCCAAAAACCCAAGCATCTTTGTAGTTCATATATTTTGGAGATGTTTAGCATAGTAGGTATAATATGCACATTCTATTTTTGTTCTGCAATGTATCTGGAGCATCTCATTAAAGTACAAATAGTTTAAATGAAGAGTAGTGTTATGTTGCTTTAGAATGCCTTTAAACAAGAATTTGAAAATTTATAACCATTAACATTCAGTGGTAACCTTATAAACTCCTTTGATAGTTTACTGATGCATATGTGAATAAAAGTACTGATCTCTTAAGTAACTTCTTTAGTATTCATTTGTGATAAAGACAGAATTAATGTGACCTGTTCACCTAAAAATGTGATCCTATTGAAACCAGCAGAATTTTTGCTATTATCTTTAGTGGGGCAAAAACTGCCTCATGATCTAGATTTCTGCTGCTTCTAAATACTGGGTTTTCCCTGTTTAAAAAAAAATGCTAAAATAGAACCCTGTATAAAGGGAATTAAAGCATTATTTTAATATAGGTATAGTAAAACTGAACTATTTGCAATGAAAAAATAATATGTGAAATAACCTGTTTCTACAGTTAGCTATGTAGTTAGCCATATAGAACAGAAAATCAATATACTTCAAGTATAGAAGCCAGATACGAAGTTTGTTTATGGAGAGAAAATACCAACATTCACTATGCATTTGACTTAAATCTAGAGAGGGCTGGAGGAGACAAGACAGTTACGTGAGTTATTCTGCAAATATTTATTTTTATAAAACTTCTATTTTCCCTCCCCCCCCTTTTTTTT
The DNA here is from genome assembly GCA_013400695.1 of Neodrepanis coruscans. Lineage (NCBI taxonomy): Eukaryota > Metazoa > Chordata > Aves > Passeriformes > Philepittidae > Neodrepanis > Neodrepanis coruscans. Next base: position 22,948 of record VYZS01009758.1, on the reverse strand, counting down.
TTAATCCTAAGGAATTAAATTTCTACTTTAGAAATCAAATTCTGGTAGAAGGAAGTTATCTTTTGTAGCAACACAAAGATCATGAACAAAGTAATATTAACTGGAGACACAGACATTCCAAGAAGCCAAGTTAAACATCTTAAGTCAGCATTAAGGTAAGTCAATTAAAAAAAATGTGGGGGGAAGCTAACATTTTTTATTTCCTGCAATGGTTAATAAAACCTAAAGCTGGCAACAGAGCGTGAAAGGTTCCATAGGAAGAGGAAGTTTTACAGCATGGAGGGACTGGATCAACTTTTATGAAAATGGTTTCTGCAGGAACTAGATGAGAGCTCTTTTCATCTCTTTTTTTTTTTTTTTGAAGGAAGTGATAATTTGGGGCTTTGATTACATATATTAATGGTCCATATTAAAGTTCTGAATAATAATAAAAACAGTACCTTAAGTTCCTGAAAAGATAACTTACTTCAGATTCGCTGCAGTCAGGCATTAATTTTTAATGCCTACTAATTTTTCAGGCCTTTTTCTACAGTATTTATTATTGTATATTCAACATGTTTCTGTAAGTAAAAACAAGTCTTTAAAACTGGCAAAGTTAAGCATGTCTTTCTGCCACACCAGAATGTTCTTCAAACTAGCTGCAAATTGTTCTTGCAAATCAAAGTCTGATTTTTTTTTAACTATAAAGACATTTTGAGTACAAAAGAAAGGAAATCAAAATTTGCTGAGTAGACGTAGGCTGTATATAATCAGAAACATAAGTGGCTGACATTTCCTCATTTTATGGCCTAACTCTGGTAATATTGCTATTTCATTGTGATTTATAACATAAGCAAGAACATAGTACAGTATTTTTACTTTAAGAAGGCAGCACTGTAGAAACTAAAACGGAAAAATCTGTTCTTAATGTACTCAGTGAAGATCAGACTTAACACTTGAGCCAAACAGCACAGATTACATGCTGTATGTTCAAGCCACTCCAAGTAAAAACAAGCCAACTGTAGACATAAGGAGAGATGAAGGAATAAAAAAAAACAAACAGAAGAACAACATATATACTAGGTAATTATTTTATTGTTTGAAAAAGTTGTGTGAAAATTAAAAAAGGGTACAAATACTTGAAAGAGCCTCTATTACAGTGATTATTGTTTTCTAGATACCAAAATCACTCCCATTTAAAGTGTTAACTGTGGTAGTGAGAAATCTGCTAGTACCCAAATTAGTCTAGTATTTTCATGGTGTCAAATACTGTAATATGTACAACTGGCAAAAAACAACATAGTTTCAAGCATTAAGTGCCAGCAGCAATACCCCAAGCAGTGCAGTTTAATGGAGGCTATCAGACTAGAGCATACTGAAAACCTCTCTCTTCCTCGTTTTTGGCAACCTTAAAAATATAAAGATACAGTCATTACACTGGAATTTACATGACCTATTTTTCCAAACATATGATTAACACATTACCGGCATCACACCCTTAAAGAAAAACGATTTTGTTTGTGATACTTGTCCAGACACTGAACATATGAGGTAAGGAAACAGTTCCTGGTACATGCATGAAACTGTCACTTGACACCACATGCACACACAAATCCTGATCAAGACTTTTCCTCCAGATTTCTGGATATGTTCAATAGCAGTGTATTAAATAATTATTTATTTTCCTATTGTGAGTCATGCCAAGAGACAGGTTTTTTTGAGGCTTACCAGCACATCCTGTGGATGAGTATGAATGGGCTTTTTGTATTGTATTCGAAATGTAAATGTTTGTCCTTGCTTAACATTGCACACTATATACCTACATGTATTGAAATAGCAAAGTGATAGGCAGACTAACAATGCCTAAATCAATTTATTTCCTAAAACATTACATGCTTTGAGTACTAATTTTTTAACATTACTTTTATTGAGGAATGTATACAATCCTATATATAAAACCTATTTGCCTTTCTGTTGCTGTGGTACCAAATAGCCAGCACTTTGGGACTACAACTGATCCCTACAATTCTAGATATATTAGTCCAAGCAGCCTTCTGCAGTTTTCATAAGACAACTATAGTGAGCTACCCATGCATACTTAACTCTCCCTAAAACTAGCTACCATTTTTGCACTTGCTTATTCATTATTGGCATTAAAACTAAGGTTACATCTTTAGTAAAAACAGGCACAGGAGACAATCAGGAGTCTCTCCAAGCCGCTAAGGAAGCAGAAGTGGGAATATGAATGACTCGGACACAAAGCTGGTCATGACTTCTAGGTCTTTCTTGTGAAGTATCTAAGATCAGATGCTAAATAAGCAGCGTTTTAGTAGTCTGCTGAAGGCCATGTCTTCCAGTTTTCCTTCCTTGAAGGAAAGTGAAGGACAAATAAGGCTCAGGAGTGCCCCCTCCTTTGAGTGGGATGAATCACAGTGAGGGACCTTCGGGCTGGGAGACAACTTTAGTTCCCTTGTGGAGGACCAGCAATAAGAATGTGAGCATGTTTTGTCTCAAACATTCTGACTGTTGCAACAGTAAAGTTGTGACTGGAAGAGAGGGTCCTGCAGAGGTAGGGCAGTGGGAGTTAGGAAGTTGTATTGAAGTTCGTTGCTAAAGGTTTATTAGCCAACACATTTGAGAATAGTGGGTTATTTGCTGGAGTTAAGATTATTATACAGTAAAGCATAAGAGTTCCCTGACACTTGGACTGGTGTCTTTGTTCAGCCTGATGAGAATTTATAGAGAACGCCACACAACCTTTACCGAGTGGGTCGTGACACCCCTCCGGGGAAAATGCTTCTCCCCTTTCACCAAAGTCACATTTCTGTTCCCTAGGAGGATCACAGTGGGATACCTCCAGTTAATGCCCGCCTGAGACATTATGCTCCGATGGCAGGCAGAGGCACGGAGATGACTCAAGACAATGGGGCACACGAAGGCACCCATCTCCCGAGAATCAGATGTACAAGTAGGAAGTAGTGGAGACCCTGCCTATTATCTTGCTGGGGCAAGCAGGAAGACAGAGCTGACAAGGATGCCTATGGTTGTGTAATGAAGTCCTCCTGTTCTTAGAAATCAGTAATGTGTAAACTTTATATGTAATTTTTCAACTATATTTTAAAGCCCATGTGGTGACCGTGAAATTTCTCAGATCAACGAACTGTAAAACTACAGAAAAGTTCTCCCAGTAGAACCACCTCATCCTAACTGTTGGGTATTTTTTGTGTGTGGGTTTTTAAAATTATTTTTTATTTTGTTGTAAGAGCTCTGCTCCTAAAACTCTTTGGCAACCTTGTGTATCAACACCCAAAACTCTTGTTCAGATACTTAGTTCTCTTCATGGTGGCTTCACAGCAGTTCTAATTTAAGAGCTGCTTATCATCAGTCTGTCAAGAGCACGTCTCTCCCTTTCATCTTTCTGTAACTTTCGACTGTTCATCAGGCGTCCATTGCTTGTTGCAGATAACGAAGCCCTCTCCTCCTAATCAGTTGTTTCTCTATTCTCTGTTGCAATTCATAATTTCCACCGCATTCAGTGATGCCAGATCCAAACAGCTTCCTTAAAAACTCTCTCTCTCCTCTGCCGCTTACATGCCATTGCCTCTTCCGCAGCAGCCCGCAGACTCACGGCACCATTCCGGACTGTGGGAGCTTTCTCGACCTTACGAAGTGCTTAGAACAGGGCAGCAGCTCAGCGTTTTGTTACAATTGTGAAACCCGTCACTACACGGCTGAGTCACCGTGCTCGCCCGCGGGGATCTCCCGCTGTCCCTGACCTCGCCCCTGTGCCGCACCTCGCAGCGCTGTCCCCGCACACCAGCTCTGTCCTCCCACGCTGGTTTCTCACCCCGGCAGCACAGCGACCCTTCCCAAAGGTGAGATCGCGAAGCTGGATCGGCAACCAAGCGTGATCGGTACCCACAGGGAAAACAAGGGAAAACCACCTGCCGGGCACGAGCGCTGCCCTCAGCCAGCCGGGGCGGGACCGGCCGGGGCGGTGCCGTGGTCCCCGGGCGGGCAGGGGAAGGGGCAGGGGCGGGGGAAGGGCCAGGGCCAGGGGCGGGGGCAGCGCGGCACCTCCTCCCGGGCTGCGTTTCCCCGGGCGGCCGGGGAGCGGCGCTGGGTGTTCGNCGGGGCCTCCGGTGGCCTTGGCGCTCCCCGGTCGCGGCTCCTCCTGCCCTGTCACCGGATGCCCGGCCTTCCGCAGGAGCCCCGAGTCCTGTCCCGCCGGCGGCCGCGGCCGCGGGAGGAAGGGCCAGGGCTGGCGGGTCTGTGGAAGGGCTTCGCTCGCTTGCCTTGAGCAGACAGTACGGAGTGTCCGTGAGCTTCATCTCGTCAAGAACGGAGCCCCGCAATATTAATTCCCCCCGTTTAAAATTAAATAAACATTCCAAGTACTCCACGGGCCGGTTCGTTCTGAGCAGTCTGAACCGCTGAAATGTGTTTTCCGTGACTGTCCTCCGTAGCGTGGGATCTGTGCGTGCTTTGGGCACGGTTTGCACTTTTGCTATAAGGTCACTGGGGCTTTGGAGGAGTCTGACTTGCAAGGCGAGAAAAAACCCACATATTTACTATTACTTAATTTTTCCTAGAAGGCTAAGGACAGTTTGACTCTTAAGAGACACGTTAATGCTTTTATACAGTGTCTTGACATAATCTAGTTTGCATCTAAGTCTTGCAGTAGAACCTGCATTGAAAAGATGAGAATAATTCATATAGAATTTAAGCAAAAGACCTGCAAAAAGAATAAAAATTTTATATCATGTGTCTTTGGATGTGATTGGAGAGCCAAAGGTTGAGATATAAACGTGAACAAAAAATGAGTACGGTAATGTTAGAAAGCTGTTGCCTTCGTTCATCCGGGTACGTTCATCATGCGTAGGGTAGGGCTTGTTTGTGTCATGTGGTTGCAGCACGTGTTTGCAGCACTTTCGAGCTGCAATAGTTCGTTCCTGTATACTGTGAAAAACTCGTGAGGGAACTTGAACAGTATCAAAGTGCATCTTTAAATACCTTTTTTTTTTTTAATAGTTTTTGCTCCTATTGCCCTCTAATCGTTTTTTTTTTTTTTTTTTTTTGTGGTCCTGTTTACACGGTTTTTTAGAGAGCTCTTTCTCTGTCGTGTTAACATTAATGCATTTCAACTGATGTAGAGGGAAACTAAATTCATAATGGTACCTGACAAAAATGGAAGCTTAGGCTTGGTGTTAGGAAAGTTTCATCACAGACTTACAGCTGTTTCACTTGATGATGTAGGTGGATTGTTACTTCTTATCTTGTTTTACAAAAGAGAATTAGGTTGTATTGAATTGAGCTATAAAAATACTGTATTAGGGACTTTGGGGGATTGTAGATCCGAGGTGTTGCACAGTCTCTTGTCTTTCACTCCAGTCTGTCGCTGTAAGTGCACTCTCTGTAGGGATCTGTAGTCTCTGCTAAGAGACCAATAATCAGTCTAATTGTTATTTTAAAGAGAGTGTGAATTTAGCTCTGTAAAATTTCCTGAAGTATTAATTCATGAGTTTTATGAAGTTGCTGCCTTTGTTTTTCTCACACAGGCTCTGCTACTATAAAGATGTCAGCAGGGCATTAGTTACCGCTCAGTTACACTGCCTCTCAGAATTAAGGCCATACATTTTCACCTGAGTCTGGCTGTGGTTATGGGAGTGGTTGTTTTACAGCTGTTTTTTCTCATGATTCTACTGAGGGTTTTTTGATTACCGAGGTGTTGGTTTATGTGGCTGATCCCTGTTCCATCTCAAAAATTGCCTGTGTTAACTCAAGCCACCATTTAAAACTGTTTAAAGGCCCTGGTTCATTTTTTAGTCATATCAGGTGAACTACTTTCTGAAAGTAAATGACAGGTTTGTCTCTATCACATGAATAATGACAGTTGTATGAATAATGGCAGCTGTAAGCTTTTTGTTGATGGACCTAGATCAGGATGGTCATCCATCTGTGGGTTATGTTAAGCTCAGAATAGTGTTTTAATAGTTGTGTACTGGCTGTGTGTGTGCTGTGTTCAGCTGACCTAGTGGACTCAGCAGTGGAAGTGCAGTTGAACATAAGAAGTAGATATAATTGCGCTGATAAGTGTGTGTAGTGTAGATTCCAGCCTAGGACCTCATGCATTATTTTATTTATTTTTTTCCCCTAGAAAGTATTTAAGGTGTCTTCATGAATAAGGTATTCTTACTACTATCATGCTTTCTTTGTGATTTGGTTTCTGGCTTTGTTTTTTAAGTTGTAATTGTATGATGCAGCTTGACTCAGTGTGAGCTGGAGAGATGTATTATATATCACTATGGTATGTTCCTGTTTGGCAATAATGGGGTGGTTCTCATGTTCCTATTGCATGTGGACAATCAGCAAAGTTAATAAACTGCTTATATGTCTTTCTAACCTGCCTCCTTAGCTCCTTGTGACTGGTACTGGTCTGAGGTCACTGGTTAATAAATAACACCTTGGTGAAAAATCTTAAGTTCCAGCGAGCCTTGTGCTCCAATGCCCCAGAATCTGATCTCATCAGTTTCCTGTTCTTGGAAGTGCTTTCTGCAAACCTGAACACATCCTCATTTTGTTTCTCTATTTGAGCCCATGCTGAAGTCCAAAAATTTCTAGTGCTTCAGCTTTGTCCCAGTGTGCAACAAACTTCTGTTGAGATTCACAGCACTGAGAACTGTAGGAGGCTGTTAGGAGGGAAGTGGTAGCTGGGGATCACCAGAGTGCTGCACTGTGTGCATTGTGGAGTAGAACCTCTCAAGCAGACCTTCACATAGTGGGGGATTATATTGGAGAGAGCTGGCCAGACAGTGCTGCCTCTGAGTTGTTCTATGGATTGCACACAAAGGAAAGTTGTAGAGCTGAGAAACCTTTGTGGAAGCCTACGTGGAAGTGCCATATCTGAGACCTGCAGAAGCCCTGTTAGGTGTCTGCAGAGGCCTGAAGATGGATGCTTTGGAGCCTGAGTCTTTGACAGCCATTTCCCTTTGTTCTCAGGTGCATTAGAGCTGCAGCATCATCTATAAGAAGAAAGTAAACACGTCTTCATTTGCATCAACTGCTCAAGCAAGCCAGGATTTAGGAAAGTAGCATTTGCATTTATTGCCAGCCCTGACTGCTGCCAGTGCAGAAAAGTATAAATAGGTATTCCTTTAATGTTCCACGTTTTCTTCCTCCATAATGCCACCTGCACTTGTGTGCCCATAATAATAAGCATTATCTGTGATCTTCAGTAATACTCCTCTTTTACAGCATCTTCTCATCTTGATAGAACCAGCCCTCACCCTTGCTGCCACCCTTTTGCTGGCTTTCCAAGCACTAAAATAAATGCTCATCCTTCGGCCAGCTCATAGTAAAAAAAAATCCTTAGGAAACAGGAAATGGTAATGTAGCAGAATGCAGCAGTCCCAGCATTAACCTCATTAGCAGAGTCCTGCTCAGCTTTATATAATGTTATATTGCCCTTTTTTTTTATCAGCCTCAAATATACTATGTCGTAGCTGCTTAGCTAGATACTGCCAGAGTTGCAATTTATAGAAGATTACAAACTATTTCCAGCAACTCAGGCACCAAGTCTTGAATTACAAGATCCAGGCACTGTCTTTATAAAGGCTTTTGAAGAACAGTCATGGAAGTTCATCTGGAGAGGATCTGAAAGGAAATTTCTGTTACACTGAAGAAATGTTAATTCTGCAGAGACATGTTAGTTTAGTTCACAGCCCTTCAGCCTGAGTTTTGAACAGTCTCTGGAAGCTTGGTGTGTCCAAGTTGCAGCTCCATCTGGCAGGAGTTTCTTTCTAAATACTCTCCCTGTGTTATATAATGTGGAGCAGGAAGGCAATCTTAAGCAGTAGTACTGACTGCAGGTGTGAAACTGCGGAAGTACCACCATAAATACGAATCTGGTCTTTGTTGCAGCCTGTGGCATTGCTCTGGAGGCTGGGCATGGGTCACAGCAATGCAGCTGGGCTGTGTGGAGTCTGCTCTGGGGACAGCCTGGGTAGCCTGAGAGCTCTGCATCCTGGAAGGTCTCTCCTCAAAGCCAAGTGCACCAGGGGCAATCCTTACTTCAGCATTCTCAAGAGGGCTGGGAGGTGTGTGGGAGGCTACCAAAGGACATAGGAGGGAAGCTATAGAAAACCTCTCCTAGAGCTGGAAAGACATTTTGCAGGTACTCTTACTATTTTCTGAAAAAAACGCACAAACTCAAAATGAAACAAGCAACAACACTCTAAACCTAAACAAGGAAAACAACTGTGTATTGATTTTTCTAGCTTGCCAGGTTATGTATCTGCACTCTCCATAATCCTAAAGCCACTTTGGGGTTTTGGCACAATCCAAGCTTTGACCTTCAGCATACATCAAAAGGAAGGTGAGTATAGAAGTAGTTCTTTTTGAGCAGAGCTGGTGCTGGAGAACACGCTCGCTGGTGACTTTCTTCCTCCTACCTCACTGCTTTAATCGTGTACACCCAGGAGATCTGCCTGTGCCATTTTGGAAGCTTGTGCTGAACTCTGAGGAAAGCTTCTAGCAAAAACAGCTTCCTGGTTTGAAAGGAAACTGCATGATGTGGATTTGGACAGCTTCTGTCACCTGTCAAACAGCCGGTGACTGCCACTGCAGGTTTACTTCTCCTTGTGACCTGGTATGTGGAGAAGCACTTCTGAGGCCGTCCTAGCAAACAGGGCTCTGTTCTTCCTGCAAGTTGTGTTTCCCTCCTAAGCAACTACTTCTCATGTGTTTGTGCTGGTTTTGTACTCTTGAACTGTGTGTGTAGTTGTCTGAAGTTTTTGTTTCGTACTGAAAGGAAGATCTGTTTTTTTGTAGCTGCTTCAAAAGAATCTGTATGCCCTGGACCAGACTTTAAAATAACAAAAGTGGGAAAAAATCCTAGCAGAACAGATAGCATAAAGCAAGTGTATGCAAGTTAGTTAAGAATGAGACCTATTTGTCAGTGTTTTGCACTTGGACAGAATTTGATGTGCAAAAGAGAATCTTAGTTCAAACTGTTGAACTAGCCAAAGCCCTTGGAACAACCAGTGGGAATAACACTGAGTCGTAGAAGGAAAGAGCAGAAAACACACTTGAAGTGTTTTCAGAAGCACTTTGTCTCTATCTGGGTATAGATTTTCACGTTCAGTAACCAAGTGTTTAGGTGGCCTGTTCTGTTGCTGAGAGCTGGCCGAAATGGAAGAACACAAAAGGCTCCCAAACCATCTCCTTTGCTACTCTTATGCTTATTGAGAAGAATCTACTGGAAGGCATTTCCTTTTTTTTCTTCACTTTTTTACCGTATGGTTTTTAGAGAGAGGACTCGAGTTGTTGTCCAAAAAGAAAAGCTGCTTTTTTTGGTAAATACAGCTACAAAGTACAATGAATTGGTCTCAGTTTGATTTCGTTGGTTGCTTTTTTCTCTTGTGCTTGTATTTAAATACTTAATTGTTTTGCTCCATTTATGAAACCTCAAAGTGCAAAAGAACAAATGGGGAAATAAGCTTTGTTAAAAGGTGTTTCTGTAAAATCACTGAACAGCTTTTCAGCTTTTCCTGGTGTGTTTTTTCTGAATCCATATATTTGAAAGTGAGGTGAATAATGTTCTTTGTCTGCAAGCTGTCCTTTACTTTGTAAATTTGGATTCTCATCATCAAATTCTTGCTTATGTGAAGTGCTCTGTATGTTTTGATGGTAATTCTTAATGCTTTGGAGCAGTGGAATAAGGTTACATGCAAAATGTGAGAAAGGTTTGTCCATCTCTTGTGAATAGTGTTATAAAGTATTTGAGCCATCAATCTGTAACGTTAGGAGTGTGACAGAATGGTTCCAAATTCTTAGCCTGATTTAGGTGCATGTGCTCAGTTTGGTGGGGTTTTTTTTGTTGTTTTTTTTTGTTGTTGTTGTTTTTTGTTGTTGTTGTTTTGTTTTGTTTTTGTTGTTTTTTTTCTTTGAAAGCACAAGACTGTTGTCAGGAGTGAGCTCCAGGCTCATATATATACACTGAGAGTAAGTCAGACTCTGAGTAGGCCTAAGCTCTTCAGTGTGTACTCAGTGGATTAGGAGTTTGCATCATGCTTGATGAACGGACGTGCAGCTCTTTAGCATCAGTAGGGCGTTGCAAATAAGTGGTGTAAGTAACATAATCTTGTTTTGCTATACCAGGTTTTCTTTGCCTAATGTCCCACATGATGGAACAAATCTATTCTTGACCAACATGGATGTGTAAACCTTTTCAAGATGGTTAAGAACTCTGTTGAAGAACCAAGCGGAATGACAAGTAAGGAAACTTATGTTTATTTCTAACTAATTTTTCTGCCATTATGTTGTTTCTTAAGCTGACATAAGTCAGCTTTTTTAGATAAGAAATCATCTAAAAGCTGAAATCAAGTAGGTATTATCCTTGGAAGATTTAGAGTTGAGCTCAGCTTGATATGTTGGGAAAAATGTTAGCTGTGCTTAATCTGCTAAAAACAAGTGTATTTCTCAGTGTTAAAACTTTGCTTAAAGTGAGCAAAATACCAGTTTTGTGTTCTGATTATTCTTTTGCCAGGAGGAAGAATTAATTTCTGCTTGACATCTGATTTGTATGTTAGGAAGTATGGTTTCCTGAGAGAAGAGTGTGTTATATCTTTTAACAGCAAATCTTTATTAAATATGCCATTGGTGGTGGTTTTGGAAAGATGAGAAGGGACCCACTGTGGAACAACTCAGTGAAGCTGAAAATGTAAGTTCTGTGGCATTGCTATTTTATTTGTATTACCAGTAGAGATTTTGTTTCAGTCCCCAGCAGATCACAGAGACTTCCTCTGTCCTTAAAGTAGAAGTAATTTTGATAACTTACTTGTCATTTGCATTTGTTCACGTTTAAACTGAAAGTGTCTCATGCTGCTTAGTGCTTCTAGTAAATCTCCAGTAGTGGTTTGAATACTTTGCTGATCAGTTTGCTTAAAAAATAAATTCTTTAAAAGTACTTAAAATTATATGTACAGCTGATTGTGTGCCAGTGCCGTATCTTTGATTTAAAGAGCTTTGTGAATACTTTTGGTATCAACTGTCTAACTCACTTAAAAAGTAGTTTAGTGTATTTTTTCCTTTATGTGTTCTGTCTCTTCTTGAATACTATTGGCTTCCAATAGGTTTTGCAGTCAGTCCACTCTCCTTGAGAATTTTGACACATCTTGAAAAGGCAAGGTACCATGTGTGAAGAAGACATCCCAGTGTAAAAGATGTGTCAGCCCTTCATCACATCATTCAGCAACTACACGTACATTCTCATATTACACTGAGAATGAAACAAGCCTGAGACTTACGTTGTTTTTCCAGAAATTTTACAACAATCTGATGGTGCCTAATGCTGTTTTATAGTAGCTTTTGTAAAAATACAACTTTTTAGCAATATATAGGAGTTTTTAGAAAGCCAGGGAGAATTGCTAGTCTTTGCTATGGAAAAAAAAAAGGCTGTTTAGCTGGACAAATTTAGTATAGCCTCAGTGCAAACACAACTTGTTCTTTTTAGTTTAATTTTAGAAAATACACTTACAGCCTTATTTTTTAGATTTTTTTTGAAATCTCAATGAATACTTTGCAGCAAGTTTGCTGGCATAACTGTACTGTTCAGCAATGTGTTGTTGGCTTATGTATGACAAGTCTATGTTAACAGTTATTTCCTAAAATGAATGAAAACTTAGATATTTTTTAAATAATGGAATTTTTTAGAGGGTCTTGGGGATTATTGTTTTTTTCCCCCTTTAGATTTTTGTTTTGATGGTTGAAATGTTCCACATTCTTTCGATTATGTGTCATAAGGAAAGAGTACACTTCGAATTTTTCTAAGGACATCTTACAATTAAGTTGCCTGTGGAAGTTATAAATATGTTCTTAGAACTAGTTTATTAAATGATTGCTTTCCTTTTCACTGAAAAGCAAAGTTGAATATTGTAATAAGATGCTGAAACTGAGACTTGAGATCTTGATCCATCATCTTGCTGTGCCAGGTTGCCCACTTATCAACACTTAATTATTCTGTCAAACAAAGAAAAATATGTTAAGGTTGATTACATTGGTGCCTGCCTTTTCTGTAGTGACTGGTCTGTGTCTGCTGAATGTTTGTGATGCATCTGCCCAGCTCCTTAGCGGGGTGGCAGTACTGGAACAGGCATCACCTGAGACTCATAATCCACCAGAAATAAACTCTGGCCAGCTAGAAATACAGTGATGTTAGAGCACCTTTACGTGAGAAGTCTACTTTTCTCTCCTAGGTTAGCAGAATTTGAAACTTACCTTACTTTGTAGGGAATACAGGTGTCTTAGTATCTGCTTTATTTGTAAGACTGCTTAAGTCGGAGGAGAAGTTACATGCAGGTATATTTTTGTATATTTATGCATGTTTATGGTAGTAGAATTACACTGGAAGGGGATCCTTAATGTCAGGACATGTGTATATCCGAAGAACTGTGCTTGGGAAAGTGCTTATGAATTTTGATTTGTTTTGTTTTAAAAGGTGAAGTTGAAATTTTCACGAGTGTTGTTTTTTATCTGCGTTGAAATGAAACAACTGTTTGCTCTAACTGACACATTGGTACCCAGAACTGACTAGTAAACCTCTGAGTATATTGCAGCCTCTCACTGATTGTCTAGAATTCCCTTTCAGGGTATTCGACACAACCCTCTTCTTAATCATTATGTTATTACAACTCCATTTTCATCTTGGATGGGCAGGGGACCCAAATCCCTCATCCACAGCAGACTACAGACTGATCCGTATTATGTTATCCAGAACCAGTGAATATAACTGACCCAGTAGTCAGGCTATTGGATTAGTCAAAATTATTTCTTCTTTCTTGGTAAAGGTGATTGTCAGAAAGAAATGTGAATATATAAAGCCCCTAGATAAAATCCCTTTGTAAAGTTCAGGGCATGCTCTTAAAAGCAAGTGAAAATTTCTCCTTTCAACTGAGTGTGGTAGTGCTACCTCTTACTAAATACAGTAAAGTGTACTTTGTTTGTGCACAGGCATCTATTCTCAGTCTTGACCATTCACAAGACACTCTGACAGTCACTCTCACTGCCAGAGACTTTATCAGCTGGGACCAAAGCCCCTTCACAGTGGGCAGCTCCACTGAGCTCACGGGTCCCCACTTGCCTCCCCACACACCCCACTCACACACGGCCAGAACAGGTTTCTGTACTGATTCAACCCCGGGTTTCTCACAGCAGAGTCCAAGACATTATGTTTCACAAGGAAATTTATTCCTGACCAGTACCACAGCAACAGCTCGAGCCAGTCCCTCTGAGGAGGGCCCTAAACCTAAGAACCCCTGGGCTTTTATACCTTCATAGTCTCCTCTGAGTGCCAGTTCCACTTTTTTTTCTCAGTCTTCTCCATCACCTGCATTTTGTTCGTGCTAAGTTACCAGCCTTTCTGCAGATATTCCTTCACCTACCACTAATAATAATAACAATAACAAAAGGGGTTGGTGACTATTGGGGTTTAAAG
>VYZS01009752.1:6707-22734 GCA_013400695.1 Neodrepanis coruscans | reverse complement strand
CGCATGCCGCGCTGCGGGGCGCCAACCGCCCCCGCCTGGGGGCGGTGGGAGGCGCAACGCCCCTGCCACGGAGCTGCTACTGGGGGGGAACGAGGAGGCACCGCCGCTGCCCGGACGGCATGTGCCCTGGAGGGGACCGCGGCCGAGAGACGGAGGGGTGGCAGAGGTGGCGAACCGCTGGGCCCGCGCTGGCTGACCCAGCCCGGACCACCGCTGGCTTCTCCCAGCGCCGCCGCCGCTGCTGGTTCGCCCGCTGCCGCTGGCCATCATGGTGCCATCGCCCGCAGCCCGGTGGCTCCCGGTGCGTGCCACGGCTCCGTTCCCGATGCAGTTTCCACGGGCGCGACAGCCCGGGACCACGGACAGCCCCGCCAGGGAGTGGGGGGGGGGAATGGGTTTATTTTTCCAACCCACAACACTTCAATAATAGGACATCAAAACCACAAAGAGCTTTGTGTATACAAGGGTCTGCACAATACAAAATACAATAGTGGCCATTCCAGTGCACAGCAAGATTATAATATTTGCCATATTAGAAGATACAATCTAATCTGAGTCTCACCAAGGTGGTTACACGTACACTATGCAACTTCCCACGCAGGGCAATTTTTAACTCACTTTTCTTTGTAAACAGATTCAGAGACAGCACGAAATTCTGGCCCTGCTGTGCTGATCTGAAACTGTCTTCTCTTGCTCTTTATAAATCTCTTTCCCTGTCTGCTTTGAAAATATTCTCTTAACTAGGATTAATAAAGATACACTGTGGAGCTTCTTGTCTCTTATAGGGATTATCTTTATAATAGCAATAATAAAGTTTTAATCTTGGATGAACAATGGAGGGGGAGGGAAGCTGGAAAGAAGAAATGTAAATATAGGAGAATAGACAGGTAGGAGGTGGGCACTGGAATTCATGGATAGGCCCATACCAAAACCTGAGATCCAAACACCCCTGAACTTTGAGAACATCAGAAGGCAAATCAAAAAGTTCTTATTTGAACCCCTATATTTCTCTCTGAATTAGGGATGGATAAGCTGGCTCTGACAAAAGAAGATTCATCCTGAGACTTTCTGAAATTCAAAAAAGCTCAGTTTACCTTTTAAATTAAGTTCTGAGAGGCTTTCCTACTTTGTGCATTCAGCCAGAAGATGGGGAAATATCAAATCACATCATGAAAGACATGCCTGCCCAGTTTGAATGAAGGTGTACTGAAAATCTTCTCAGGGAGACTGATCCTCTAAGATTTCCAGAGCAAAGAATCCTGGATGTGCTTCATAAAACAAGTCAAAGTTTTAGGCAATTGACTAAACAGCATCAAACAAATTGGCTTGCTGTTTAACTGGAATATAATCACATTTATTTTAGATATATTGGATTCTCTTTTTTATAAGCAATGCCGAAGATATTGTGGCTATATCTATACTAGGAAATTAAGTACCTCCTACCTTTCTTCAGGCCACCTGAAAGGGCATGGCTAATGCTGCTAACAGTGAACTCTCCTGTCCTCCAAACCCTGGTGGCTGCATTCAGTCTGCCTATGGGGATCGGTCTTTTGGCCATGTTCACCTGTGAGCCATGAGGAGAACTTGATGGACAATGAGCTGAAAGCATGACCTAAACTATGCCAGATACTATGCTCATATTTAACAGTATGGACAATCGTAAGATAACAAAGGGTCTGTGCCCTGGTACTTTTTGTGACAATAATAAACACTAAGCCACTTTGATGCTGGTTATCTGCTGCTATGACTATAGTCTCCCTTCCTGGTAAGGTGTTTTGATTATCATCAGTCATTCTGGCAAGTCATCTTTCTAATTTTCAATATGATGTTCTTTCGGAATGAACATGTTTGTCTCTAGTCAGAGATTGAATGTCTTTGTTTAGCCCATTTGATTTTGGCCCTGTTCATCATTAAATATTCTGTCACAGATTCAATTTTTGTTGAGGTGTATGCATGTATTATCAAAGCTCTGTTCCTGTTTTGAGAAGTTAAGATTAGAAATTGCAGCTAGTTCATCTGGCAGTGATATATTTCCAAAGTTATGTGGATTAGTGAAAGCATGTAATCATTGTCAGCATCATCATTTCCCTATTAATTCAATGTTGTCCCTTAAAACCTGGAAAGGCAGCCACTGTTGGTGAGCTATTATAGTCAGCTCGAGTCCTGAGTGTATTATGGACACAGACTGAGTCCATGTTGAAAAAAGACCTGGATGGACAGACCTACAGCTTGTCTCGCATTGCATGCCCATTTTCCCCTTGATTGGAAGCCAAAACCTATAGACTGGAGTCACATTGGACAAAATACCAAATCGGATGGAAGTGTTGTTCTGCTTGAGGATAGGAAGGTTCTACAGAGGGATCTGGACAGGGTGGATCAATGGGCTGAGGTCAAAGGTAGGAAGGTATGACCTTCAGAAAGGCTAAGTCCTGGGTCCTGCACTTGGGTCACAATAACACACTTTATGTAGATTGTACTATCCTAGTGTCTAATTAATTCCCAAATTGTTACCAACAGCACTCAAATACACACTACTCTGAGTTTATTGAAGAAACAACCATCTTTATATTCTGGCTGGCTGGGATGTTTGAATGGAAATAGAGACAAGGGGAGAGTGGGTGGTCAAGTGGAGAAAAATTTGCAGAAGAGAGAGATTAAAGGGATCAGATTTTTTTATAGTTCTGAATGCAACGAGACCTGCAGTGATTAGTTTCTGTTTCAAGGGATCTGTGCCCAACTTTGGTGTATGATGTGTGTCCTGCACTCATGCTTGTCATGCTTTCCCACACACATTGATCACTTAATTACTTCAGGAAGGCATTGTTATCTCAAGAGATCCCATATTGAAGTCTCAGGACTGCTAAGGTCCACAAATGGGATCTGGTTACCATCTACTTTAACTGGGCCACACGGTAAGTGAGGAACCAAAATTGACTGACGAGGTGAGTGACCCTCTGATGGCAGACTATCATGTTCTGTGAGAGCTGAATTTTCAGAGTAAGGAATGAAGCTTTTTTATTGAGTATGAAATGATATAAGATGAAATGATTAAGCTTGAAGTTGATTAATGCAAGGACATCCTTTGCTGGAGATGAAAATGTTCAGATAGAACATGGCTTCCCAGTAAGGCAACTATTTCTTTCTGTACAGTAGGAATTGTGGTTATATGCATGTATTTTTTATTTAGATAGTTGCTTGCATGACCATCTGTGTCCATGTTGAGGAGCAGGAGCACAATAAAAAAAATAAAATCCAAGCATGCAAATGAAAAAAACTTTTTCTTTTATGAAGAAAATGGGTCTGCTCTCTTTTTGGTTGCATTGCTTACATGGTTGCTAGTTCAATCTTTATAATAAAGGTTTTTTTATTCTTTTTTATATGTGTGGCAAATGAAGTAACTGGAACACAGGTAGAAATAATACATTTGTGTTACAGGAAAAAAAATCTGGCATGACTTTAAAGGCACAGATTTCATAACACCACATGTGCAAAGCATTACAATAATTGAACTGTGCACATCTGCAGCAGAGTGAATAATGAATATTAAAAACACAGTCCTAAATCTGGTTCTCAAGCTTGGCAAAGGTATTTTATATGGGAGACCTGTACTAGAGCCCAAATGCTGGGTCTTCTGCATCCAGAGATGGCATGCTTTGATGGCTGCTAATGTGATGGTCTTGGGTAGAGGTGAGGGCAGTGGGGAGGATCATGGCAAGGTTGCTCCATTTGGCTTTACTTTATTCACTTTCTATCCTACAGTAGGTTTTTTTCTGAGGAAATCTGGATGGAGCCCTTAGTGGCAGCTGTTCAAAACTTCTGTAATGCCAGAAAGAGGAAGAAAAGGGATGGATGTTGTAGCAAAACAGAGACGAACAGAGTCTGAAGGTCATGTTGAGAAGAGGGACAGGGCTGCTCTTCATGGCAAAGAGACAGAGATACTCAGGTATCCTGAGAGACACACTCCTGGTCAAGATGGACAAGATAAGTACCCACATTGAAGTTGTGTGGTTCCTGCTAATTGATGATACATGCCACTTAATTAGTGGGCTATGCAGCATATTAAAGTAATTTTATCAGGAAAAACAGTCATACAGACAGTGGAGAATGCAGTAGCCACCTCTCAAGGAATGGTTCATCTTTCTAGTAAACAGCAACTCCAGAATGGTTTGAAGATTCTGATATTGCTTCATGAAACAAAAACCAGGATATCATGTTCATTTTACAGCAACAGGAGATGTCATGAAAAGCCCCAGAACCCAGATGCTTTTCATAAGCTCAAGAGAGTAAACTTCCCGTCAGATCCTAAAAATGGGAGAAAAGTCAAGATGTCCCAGTTCTGAATCCAGGGACTTTGTCATGAGATTGCAGCTGTGTAAGAAAAGCCCAAGATTTTATTTTGTCCTATAGAAGGAGGAACATGGAATGCTTGGTTTACAGGCCCAAATGGTAATCATTTAGCAGGTGAATAATCATCTTTTCCCTTTTCTCTCCTCTATGTTGATTACATTTGTACATCCAAATTATCTTAGTTATTAGGACCATTGTGTCCCCTTCCTTTTCCTTCTTTTTGCACCTAAGAACTTTTCTCCTTGGATGCCTACAAAAATTAAAAATTGTGATGTTGTTGCCATTTTTTACCTACCACGCTTACCGCCATTATTTCACTTCTGCCTTTTACTTCTGCATTATCAATCTGTATCATAGACTGAGAGTGTAAGGTTTTTAGAGGAAAGACCATCCTTATATTCTGTGATCATATAATGTCAACAGGACCTATGATTAATGTTCAAAAGTGCTGTGGTAATATGCTTCTGTTTTTACCACCATTAATTCATCTGTGGATAAATCTTCAGCAAGCACTACTTAAGATGAGGTTACATGCTGAATGGCTGTTTTGGACTTCAACAAAAATAACATCTTCATTGTCACAAGACAGATTTTAAAATCATACTATTAAAAATAATAATAATTGAGATTTTTTTCTGAGGCAATGCAAAATAGATGCTTTCTTTTTTTTTGCTAGAAAGCAGGGATTTGCCAGCAATTCTTTAATATTAAGAGCAGAGCTTAAAGGAAAAACAAACATTAGGAGATTAGCAATAAAGTCATAAGAAATGAAAAGCATTGGATATTTATAAACTAATAGACACAAAATTCAGTAATCAGCAACGGATTTCAATAGTAAACATGCCGGTCATCCAAAAAAAAACCCATAATCCCATTTTCTTTTCTTTCCTTCTTTGATACACTTCTCTAGTTAAATGAATTTAGTAAAGCTGTGTATTTCTTAGCCCAAACATGTAATATCTTCAAAGACAATTAACAGCATTCAGAAAGGCTCTTTGATGCAAAATTAGAGAAAATTTATGTATTAAAAACTATGTGTTTGGATTTTGATTAAGCAACCTAATAAACAGCCATTTTGAGATGGAGAGTTAGAATTTGTATTCCTTAAACAGGAGATTCACAGTCTGCCTACACCCAAGCACTAGGTCACTGTGTATTGCACTTTCAAGACAGTTATATAGAAAAAGTACTTAAATACCATGCCAGTTCACCTTCCTTATTAATATGTCATGTATCAAATATTCGCAGTGACATAGATACTATGAAATCTAATAAGAAGTATTGAAACTAGAAAGTTCTGATGTTGCATGATTCAAAAAATACTGTAGCTGCCTTGAATCATTGCAAAGAGCAAGAAAGCCAGTGGGGCTGGAGGAATGTGCTAATTAAGGAATACACTTGAAGTGTAAACTCAGGTAGGCTTCCAAGATGCTGTGGGAAGAAGAAATCTGATGCTGGCTGTCAGGGAAGAGGGAGTAATACTTCATGTAAGTATTAAACCTATATTTCTAAGATTAGGAGATAAGGATAAATCAAAAGGAAGACAGAAGAAGTGGGAAGAGATCCACCTTGGACAGAAAATGCAACCTCGAGTGGTGCTGGGGTTTTGGATATCTGCCTTTCTTTCCTTCCCTCGTGTCTTCTATTAATGTTATTGTCCTGGTTTGGACAGTAAGGGGTGGTACTGAGTGACGAGAGACTTAAAAGGCCACAATAAAAACAGTTCATTAACTATGGGGAATAAAACCTAGAAACTACTATAAGCATAAACCAGTTACAAGCAATAACCCGACAATAATAACCACAAAGAAAAAAACCAAACTATGCTGCTACAGGCTGTATGCTGGACTATGGAGCAATGGGAAGGAAGGAAAGCTGCCACGAGGATGGCACTGGTCCCACTCCAGGACTGCTGGAAAAAAATGATAATGAAAAGAAACCCCAGAGGACCCAAGGGGGAGAGATACTATGACTGTCACCATTGTGTGGTTCCTCTGCCGGCACTACCCAAACTCCGGTGACGTCATGCTGCTGCCCATGCTGAAGGAGAGAGCTGTGATGATGCCGTGCTGCTGTTCACGCTGAGGGAGAAGAGAGTAAAGGGAGCCGTGCCTCTACTAGTGCCGAAGGGAGACTAAAAGACACAGAATTGCCATCCCTGCTGCCTTTATAGGGTGCCTGTTCTCGGGTTATCATGGCACCCTTTCGGGGTGTGCTGGCTCTCCACTGGATGGTGATGCTGGGCACCGCCCCCTCTTCTAGACTTCACCATGAGGCAAGCGGGCCTGGGAGATGTCAGTGGAACCACCCACGGAGGTACTCACTATCTGCCAAGAGAAGCTGCTGCTGCGTGCCTCCCTGCCAGCGTGGGGGTCCAGCGGCACTGCCCACAGGCAGCTGGAGCAGCTGCCAGGCCACCATGAGAGGGGCTGCCACCACCCCTGCCTGCCAGCACCATGGGGCACTGGCTGCTGCCGCTCCTGGGCCACCACTCCATGGGTCCTGGAACAGGGTTCTAGCCTTTTCACGCCTGACAGGGAATGCAGGATCATCAGCTCATGTGTACCGCGGAGCGCATGCGCAAATGGCACCATCTCCTCCCACTGTGTGTCCCCGGCCCTGCTTCACTGCTGACTGCCCTGGTGCAGCCCCGTCACACCCTGCGAGGTGGTGGGACAGGGGGTCCAGCTGTGCGCTGCTGAGACTCAGCTGTTTTCACCTGTTTCCCTCTCAGAAAAGCAAAAAAAAGTTAAAAGACAAATCCCCCTTCCCCCATAACCTAACCCTTAATAGTTATAAATCTACTCTGCAAGATGGTATTAAAGAGACAAAGAACTACCCAGCATGCTGCCTTGGTTATTGAGGCTGACTGCAGCCCCAGAGAGTATGATCTGAAACAAAGCACCCTTCATAAAAGCCAGACAGGATCTTTTGCCATCGATCATAGCTAAGTAATATCTCAGGGAAGTCATGAATGACAATTAGAAGATGAGACTAATTGCAGTATTTTATATTTTATATTATATAATATTATATTAAACTGTCAGAAATATTTTGCTTTTCAGGCTTAAGAACAGTCCAATCCACTGAGCAGAAAATCAAGGAGGCCTTCATGGATGAACAAGGAGGTCCTGATGAAACTCACACATAAACAGAAAGTGTACAAGCGATGGAACCAGAGATGGATTTCCAAGGAATATAGAAACACAGTCTGAGTGTGTTAGTATGGTGCTAGTAAAGCCTAAGCCCATCTGGAGTTAAGTTGAAGCAATGGACATGGACATCAAGAAGAAACGTTGCTTTTTTACTGTGAGGATGATTAAACACTGGCACTTGGTTACCAAGAGGAGTTGAGGTGTATCCGTCCTTGGGCATCTACAAAGTCTAACTGGACACAATCCTGATGAGCTTCCTCTATCTGACCCTGCTCTGAGCAGAGGTGTTCAACCAGATGATCTGCAGAGATCCCTTTCCAAACTCAATGACTTTGTGGTTCTGTCATCACGTTTGCTTCACTTTTCTTTTTAGTGTTTTTGATCAACAGTTTAACTTTTTTGTTAGTGTAATGCCAATTTATTTGGCTTCAAACTTGTCTGGTGCCCAGTGAAAATCCAAGAAAATCCAACAGCCAACCCATGCACATAAATCCAGGTGTCCATCACGCTAACCAAGTTTGGATATTGTGGTGTGTGCCATTAAGGTGTCAATTAAAAATCAATATGAATTTTGGTACTATCACATTCCAAGTGAAATGAAATGATCTGTCCCAAGCTGACAATTTCAGGGCCACTCCAACAGAAAATGGTGAAGCAAACTTCAGTTATAGATACCCTTTATGTCCTTGTGACATGCAAAATATTTGTCTTCTGTACATCTTAAGAAGTAGATGAGTTGGACAACAAGCAAAGAAGAAAAATTCAACCTCTGTTTGTCACCACTTGTTCTCATGGATCTGAAGTATCACAGACTTATTGCTCTGAAAGTGTAAGTGTTGAAAGAGGGAGAAACATGGAACTATAAAACTTCTAGCAGAGGCTTCTGCCACAAGCAGACAGTGTCAAGGAGGTAGTAGAGTTTGATGTGGGGATACCAGAAATTTGTCATAGTACAGGTTTGCAGGATCCAAGAAAAAGTCAAAGAAGCTCTGGCAGGGATTTTAAAGTGCAATGGCTGATTATCTTCTTAACCTAGTTATCTCTCATATCTCATGCACAGTTTTGCAAGGAAGACTTTCAGTACAGTCCTGTTGTAAACCTAAAGCTGTAGAAGCCTTGGGAAACACTAATAGATAGCTATACTGATGCAGCCATAAAGTATTAAAATAATTTATGCATTTAAATGAGGTGTCACAAGATGCTGTATAAAATCTTTTCACCTGTATCAAATGGTTTTCTTTTAAGGAAAGAAAGCAAATACATTTATATAGCCTTGGGGAACAGTCTAATGGTGATGTCAGAAAATTCGTACAGCAGCTATTTAGGATTCACCTACCAGTAAATGACAGCTTCCTGACAAGTTTGTCTTCATTTGCATACATAGTGTCAGGAAAAAAATTAAGTTGTACAAGTTTTAAGGCATGTTCAGTTTGAAAACACTCTTAGATGTTGTAGCAATGCAGTTATGTCAAAAAAGAGCTCGACAATAGAATTCCTTTTAGCATAGATGATTTCTTTAGAAGGTCAGACAATGAAATCTAGCTCTATTCAGTTGCTGGATAACCTTGAAAACACATTTGTGGTATGAAGGATGCATACTAACTTTAATAACTAAACTCTTTGATTACTATTCTACACAAGTTATTTTAGTCTTAAGGTATGATCCTTTTCCTTCTCCAGAAAACAGATTTAGAATTAATAATTTCTATAGGGAACAGGTGAATAACACAATATATGAATTATTCTTTACATTAAAATGTTCCACTACATAAAATCATATGAAAATATGTACCATACATATCTTCCCCTCTACACTTTGAGATATAGGGTTAGATTAAGATCTTGCTATGGTTTTATTTTGGGCATGAAACTCCATTCATTTGAGGTGAGTTACTCCAGGCTTACTTCGAGGGCAAACACTGATGCAAGTTCAAATCATAAAGAAGACAGGGATTTATTGATAATATTTGTGATGGCAATGATTTGGCTGCTTGGAACTGTGTTGGGTTTTGTTTGTTTTGGATTTTTTCTTTACTTCATTGGCTTTTTGATTTTTTATTGTTTGGGGTTTTTTACTTTTTTCGTGTGTGTGTGTGCATGTGTGTGAAAACTTCTCTTAGAGGAATAGTGAGAAATAGTTGTCGTATTACTATGAATGAAGACATGTTCTACCAGCAATAAATGTAATTTGTTCTGAAAGGAATGCAGAAAACACTTGTCATTACACTGGCACATAGAACATATTTCAAGCACAGTGAACAGAACGGAGAAAAACCCTGAACTGCTCAGAAATAAGTCACTTATGGTTCAATTCATGGACTTCCCTATAGCATTAAGATTCTTGCATAGAACACCTGAAAGCAAAATAAGTGGATTTACCAAAATTATTACACTATTGGAAAAGGCATAGGATTAGATTCAGAAGGTTTAGACACATGACAGTGGCCAAACTTATATATAAATATAAAAGTAAGGACTAACTTGAGCTGCCAAACATTCTAGTCAACAAATAGAATTCCTCACTTTATTCCAATTCCGTGTGACAAGAACTGGTGAAATTAATACACAGGTACAACACAGGGAACAGTTTGACATGGTTATGAAACATACAAGTCTGATGCATGTGCTTTGCTATAAAAATAGTGCTAGAAATTGAAGAGATGAGCAAAACAACTAGAAAAGAACTTTAATTTCACAAATAATGTGGGGTTTTGAGGTGTAAAATATCCAGTTCTAAACTCACAGGTTTTATAATTTTGCAGGGAATAATAACTCATTCTATCTGTATTTTCTGAATAAGGCCACAGTTTCCCCCTTAACAGAATTAATTTTTAGAAAATGAAAATTCTCCTTTGCATTATTCACCTGTTTGTGAACCCTCTCATATCAGGGAAGTGAGAGAGAGCACAGACAGGTTTTGAAAAAAAGACCCTCATGCTAGGAATCATTCTTCTCCTGCTTTAATACTTATATTCCTGTAGTGCTCAAAGACTTTGTTGCTGTGTGAGATACAAACACAGTGATACAAATCGACTCTTTTAGATGCACTTGCAATCAAAGAATCAAAAAAATTAAATAAGAAGGGAGACTTAAAAAAAGAATATTTTAAAAAAACATAATAGCTTTCAGAGGAGGCTGCTCATCACTCTCAGTTCTGACTTCATATTTTAAGGCATCTCTGCAACAGATGGAGGATACGTCTTCAGCATCCTAAGCAAGGGTAAGATGACAAGAAATTAGAGACTGTTCTGGAAAAAATTGAGGCCACATAGCATAAAATCTAGATTCCTCATCATGAATATTATTCTGAGATAACTGTCAATTTAATAGGCAATAAGTCTAGCTGATCAACATAAGGAATGCTTATCACATGAAAAAAGATTTTTTTTAGATTAGGCAACAAGCTGACAAGATAAAGCCACATAGATCCAGAAAAAAAAATCTTGAGTGATTACTGTATAATTTAGCTAGTTATCACATCTGTCTTAGAGAAAAAAGACTGAGGAGAGAGGGAGGAAACAAATTGAATATCTGCTGACATATAAATGTGAGAACTAAAAAATATAAGAAATAAGGTTAACCTTCAAATGAGTGTGCAAGGTAGAATCAAATCTGTACAGCTGCATTCATTTTGGTAAGTAGTGGAACTAGAAGAGAATTTTTTTAAAGATAAAGTAATAGATTTTGCAATGAGAGGACTAGACAGAAAATGTGAAAGAGGCTTTTTTGCAGTGGTGGTCTTGGTCTTGGTTCTGCAGAGAGCTTTGAAATTGTTTGCAAACTGTGTCTGCGGAAACCAAGCCCATAAATACTCTACAGCAATCCACATGTTAATTTTCACTGGAGTCTCCTTTTCTCCTAGTTCCACAAATCAAAAAAAGTTTAAAGCCATTGGGCTGTGACCTCTGTCCTCAGATATGCACCCAATTCTTATCACAGATTCTGGGAATGGCTGAAAAGTTGACTCTATTCATCCAATGGTCATTAAGAAAGAAAAGTTGTCCCTGTTCTAATACTGAGCAGGGGTAGGTACATGTCAGATAATGGACAGCTCCAGAACACACAGAGCCTGTAATTCACCCGTGGGGTCCCAGTGAATGCATGTGCTTTAACTGCGCAGCAGTTTGAATTCAGCCTTGTGTTCGCACCACAGCCATCTGGTGCTATTTAAAATATATACTTTTCAACTTTCACCTTTTAATCTTTCTTGTTTGAAAACATACACCATTTCAAAGGTTACCTCTCTTAACTTTGAGCAATTCCCTTTCAGAAACAGCACTGAAGGTTTATTATCATTACTTTTACTGGTGTAAATGAAGGTGTAATTCTCTGTTGTGCTTTGTACACGCATTTTGAAATAAACCAAAACCCAATTGTCATACATACAAAAACATATTTTCCATAAGTGCTGTGATTTTTAGGAGCCTCCAATCTGGGAAATTAAAAAAAAGTCTTTCTCAGGGGCCTAATTTTCAGATGGGCTGAACTTCACCACTGCCCCCAAAATATCAGAATCAAAGGCCTCCAGGAATGGAACAAATGATTTAAAATTCTGGCCATACATGGTCATGCAGATGTATACATATCACTCTGTGAGACTATGTTCTGTCCTGTCTAAGATAACAGAAAAACATAAAGTCACCCCAAGTATGTTTCCTATATGCAGGACTAAGATGCACAATGCCCTTTTCCTTACCACAGCCAGTAGTTTCCCATAAGGAAAGTTGCTCTAAGGAACCTAAGCATCTTTACCTAGTCAATATCAAGACAACTTGTAGGTAAGTATGATGTAGTGATATCCATTTCTTTAAGCTGATGACTTGTATGTAATGTCACCTAGATAGTTTAGCGCTGCATGAAGATTTGCATCATGCAAACATAAGCTTTCACATTAAGGACCTCCCTCTCTGGACCTGTTCTGAATGGAATTTAAACTTCTATTTTAAAAGAATGCAAATTAAAACTGTTATTTGAAGAAAAACTGTTTCCTGGACCAATCTATCAAAGGAGCGAACTCGATGAAGAGGTGACTGACTCTAGGTACCATTTAAAAGAGCCCAGACCTTGCCCTCCCATGTTACCCTCAGTCTTAGGTTTAGGATTTCCAGAACCATAATACCTCTTAGTGATTATTTAATAGGGCTCCAGATTTCCCGCAGCTGAGAGTGAAGTATGAAAAGCATACCTCTCATTTGTTCTCAATTTTGAACCTAAGATTTGAGGTTTTCAATCAAGTAAGATTAATTCTTATTTCTATCCTACTTGATTCACAAATATATTTCAACATCAACTTAAAAATTATATTGAATAGTATGGGATGGGGGCTGTTTTACCATTGCACAGCAAATTTTAAATGTCATGCACAGAATATGAGAGGAAACGATTCTCTCTTGCATTAAAAAAAAAATTGGAATTCCTTAAAAGGATTTACACATATTGCTTCAGGCTGCTAGCCACTTGCCTAAGGTGGGTGGTGTTTGTTTAATAGCTGAAATAGTTTTTGACTTGAATTTCTGTTTTTCTTGTTTCCCAGGTGATTGGTTCTGGTGTTTTTAGAACTGTCTACTGCATCCTGAACATTTTCCATGCATCAGTGACTGGGAACATTTTAAGCTGGCGTCAAAGATAGAGTCTGTGGGGAAGTCTGCACACTTCTTCATTGTTCTTGCTCAGTAGTGATCATGCCTTTTGCAAACTGCTTCACCCACTGCAGCAGAAGAGTAAACTACAAATAATCAATCACATAATTTTTTTCCTAAGCAATTCGTATTCTCATTTTCAGAGCCAATGTACCACTGGGTGACAGAAAGTGCTCAACTCCATCAGCACCAGCTGATGTAGTAGAGACCAACTTGGCAGGCATGTGATAGCAGCCATGTAAGGAAGGATAGGAGAGGCCACACAGGAAGATTATATGAATGAGAACCACAGTTGTACATGAATAGTGAAGTACAATGAAATGGGCTAGACGATACTGGATGTTTGGCATAAGGAAACAATCTAATTTCTGCAAGCCTTTTTTCGGGAAAAATGCCTTGACATCAGCATATATAGACCACAATCTGTGGGAGTGGCATGAAAAAATAACTCCAAGAAGTAGTCTCCTAAACAGAGACACTTATGAAACGAGGGTCACCTTTGAAAGTGCAGTGATGATAGCTCCCATAGGAGGCAAACCTTAAGCACCTTATTTTATCATATTTATCTGGAAAAGTAGGAGAGGAAGGTCAACTGTAAGGTTTTGCAGACAGTGTCTGGGCTTACAGATTTGGTCATTAAAATTGCAAAGGGTGTCTTCAGAAGCCAGAAGGGAAACAAGCAGAGTGTGATAATCTGTCTCTGAAGAGGCATTGGAAGCTGCATTTGCCAGGACTTTGTGAGCAACCTAGATCTATATCCATTCCATCAAACTGGAGATGGAGGCATCACAGGTACTGTGGGAACTACCCTGATGACTCATGCATACAGTATCTGTCAGCAGCTCCAGTCATGGCCCCAGACAAAAAGGACTGTCCAAGACAGGGAATAAAATGGTAATATTTGTCAGTGACTTTCTCCCTCTGCATTTGGTCTGGATAAGAAATGATACGAAAGGAAAGGAGAAAGAAAGGTCAAGTAATAGGGAAAGACACTGATAATATAAGTACTCTTGACTTTGCATATATAGAAGACAGTTATCTAGAAGTGGTGCAAAAAAAGGGAATTTACATATGGATAAAAGGTAAGAAAAGAGGCTAAAAGTCCAGAAGGAACAAGATGTTTAGTCAAAAACTGTCTAAGAAGCAGTTTCCTCGGGAAAGAGTTAATTGCTGCATTCAGAAGACTTTGACTATGTCTAGGAGCTCATGGTGGCTACTCTTGGACCATGAAGGGGTAAATTCCACTTACTGACCATGTAGGAAATCTGAGGTGTCAAAACCAAGAAACTCACATAGCAACCAGGTTTAAAACAGGAAAAGAGTGTAAGTCCCCACAAAAAGCTCATTGTGGATGTTTTTACAGAAAAGGAAAGAGCACACCTTTCAGGCCTTCAAGCAAAGGCCAGAGAATTTCAGCAATGTTGCACCTGGACTGGAGAGAGACCTAAGCTGAAGCCAACAGAAGTGGAGAAAATGTTCTTTGTCCCAGTAAATGCGCATATAATTCTAAGTTACGGTTCATAATTTTTAGAAATATCTTCTCTGATGAAAGGGAAGTTGTGTAGTGAGTGTCCTGTATGTCCTTTGTACATTTTTTCTTCGGAAGAGTCTCTCACATTTGGATTCTGAGTGGAAATCCTGTTTACCAAGTTATCATTTTCTTGGCTAAAGAGCTTCTTTGCTCCTGGAACACACAGAGCTCTGAGGAAAAAGAATAATTTGCAACACATAATTTATTTGGCAAAGTTAGCCTTTTGCTCTTTTTTCCATGAACACAGCAGCAGCATGGTTTCTTGAATGTATTCATTATTCAAATACATTCTTTGATTAAACAGTCGAACACTCTGTACTGTCAGATTTTGCCATGACATGTTGACTGGTGATGCATCTCTCCAAAGGCTTGGCTGATCACTCTGAGGATGAAAACAGTTATGTGTAGAAAATATCATACTATGGTTTGTAATTTGCCCTTGAGCTCCTCTCCCCCAGTTCTGAACGCCTGATCTGTGTGATTATAAAGGACAAACTTAGAAACAGGTGGTGGGTGTGGGCATCAAAGAAGAGCCCACTATTTTGCAGTTCTGTAGTATCTGATAGGACAAGCAGTCCCATATGAATGGTGTTTTTCTCTATTTCATTATTCAGAAGGGATTTCTTGAGTGAGCTGGAGAGAGAGGAAAAGAAACTGAGTTTTGTTTATCCCAGAACCTGGCTGACTTGCTCTGGTGGTGGTGGTGTTTTCTACCTTGGTAAGACTTCCTTGTCTGTCTACACCTCAAGTCAAGCCACTGTGGCACCAATCCAGGATGGGAAGAATCTGCTGAGGATTTCTTTGAGCAGTGCAAGCAGAGCTGAGTGGGTCAGAATGTGTAGGAGAAGTTGGCAGCATGCAAGGGTAGTATCCCCATATGCACAAGGTACAGGAAGAAGTTGGTGAGTGAGAGGACCTATGCCAAGGCTGATTCTAAAACCACACATATTTCCTTATTTAGCACCTATGCCATGCAAATATGGGAGGCCATGCATGAGACTGCTGTGGTGGAAACATACGGGCAGCCTCAGTGTCTATCCTATCTCTGCTCAGTCACATAAACCTTGGACAAAGCAAAAGCGTGAAGTACATGTGGGACATTCCACAGTTGGAAAGATGGCACTTGCCTGAATATACAGATAGCTTATTTGTGCATGGAAATAATATTTTTTTCCCTTTATAAGCTTTGTAATAATGCATCACTTCCCTTCCTAGCTAATGTAGTTATAATAAAAAGCAGGTCTTAACTATGGTGAAAGTGAAAGGAACTCAAATTGAATGTGGCATATCAATTGGTTATCACCCCAAATCATCAAATTGTAGTTATTAGTGTTCTCATTGGGTCTGGATCAGAA
>VYZS01009751.1:22546-61601 GCA_013400695.1 Neodrepanis coruscans | reverse complement strand
TACAATTTCCTGCAGGGTAGAACTCAAAATACATTATTAACCATGTATCATACATTTTCTAGTCCTTTTAAACTGTTTTAACACCTGCTTGAGATGATTAACTTTCATGTCTGAATTTTCTTTCTGACTTAAATTTTTGTTAGGTTAAATTGAAACTTGTGAAAGAGACATGTAGTTGGGAATGTTCCTTTGCATATATAATTTGTTTCTAAACTGATGTTTATTTCCACAGTCTGATGTAATGCTACACAGCTGGTGAGCAAGGTTCAGATATGGCAGATGGTTGATTCTCTGTTAAAGAGATTTAAAGGTTGATTCTTTATTAAAGAGTATTTGGTAAACTGCAGAAATATCCCTCAGGTACATTATAGTGCATCTTCTTTCTCCCAAAACCGAAAAGGAGGGAGTCTCAGTTTCCTGATATTACATCCAATTTAATAGGTCTAAGCAATGTATATAAAGTTCCTGAGTTTGTGCTTTCTTTGTATCTCCCATCTGCATGCAATATTCATTTTGCAGTTTTAACTATGCTTCATTAGCTTTGGGGATTAGGATGCTCATTAAAAGATAAGAATTTGCACCTTACGAGTTTCATTCAAAGAAAACAAAGAAGAGTCTAAAGCTCCTGCTTAATTGTAGCTTTTTGCTTCAGCCTGTTCATGGTAGTTGGAAGCCTTCGTGCTGAGGTATTTACCAGTTACCAGCCAGTCTGCCACTCCAGCTGGTTGAATGAAATACTGAGAATAATAGATAAGCATATAGCAGAATGCATATGATTTGTATTTTTAAGATGCAAACATTAAGTTTCAGAGGAGAGAAGTTTTGCTTTATTCTAAAGGCAAAGTTTTTGCTTTTTCTTCACCAGTCAGGAAAGAAATTAAACAGCAATCCCAACCCACTTGTTTTGCTGTCAGTTGGACACAAGGCACAGGAAAGTAAGGTAAGTTTCTACTTTTTATATTCGGCTCTATCTTGAAATATTTGGTGGCTCTGTGGGCTCAAGCCATTGAGCGTATACACTGCACTCAGTTACCACCAGAACTGAAATTGCCAACAAGCAGCCAAGGACTGAATGGGTGCTTACTGTGAGTAGAGGTGGGGTTTTTAGTCATTTGTAGAAGTTCTTCTACAGTGGTGCTTTCCAAGGAAACATTAGAGTAGTTGAAATAGTTGAAGCTCTCAGTGAGAACCTTGTTCTGCAGACCTAAGAAAACTTAGAGGTGTCCAAAGATGGCATCATCTGTCTCTCATTCCTAATTGGATGGTCTGTAACAAATGTCAGTCATGAGATTGATCTTGATGGTGATCCCTCTGATTCTCACCAAAGGCATTCCAACTTACCTGTCATCTTGTCCAGAACTAACCTTTGTACATGAAAATAAAATAGCAATGGGGAGATGACTCCTAGATAGGTAGATATGCAAAATGGATGTGGGTTTTTTTTAATGGAAGTGTCAGTGAGCTAAAAGGAGAGGACATTTACTTTGACTTCTTTGTACCCTGTTAACAATTGTCAAAAAGCCTAAAGAAGATCTTATATACATTCTTAGTTTTGATATCTACTAGCGATTGGAGATAAAAATCTAAGTCCTTTGCTCCTGGAGATAGCTTTTTATAAATGAGAACTTATTTCTCTCCTCCTCCATTAATGGGTTGCTGAAAATAGTGAGATTTGGCAGTGAAATTTTCCACATGGCTATTTGAAGATAAGAAGGAAAAGTACTGGTTCCTAGGAGTTTCACTGAGTTATTTAAGCTCAGTTATTTAAGTATGAGAAGAGAGAAGGTGCTAGTCTAAAGACTTTGCATTCATTCATAGACTGGTGTGAAGTTCATGCAAAGCTTATTCCTGTCTGTAATTTTATGTGATGTTATATATGCTGTGGGTAGATCCCACCTGGCTTTTGTTTCAATATGTCAAGTTTCACACATAAATTTTGCAATGCCAAAATGAAAAATGTCCTCAACTCTTGCCAGTGGCTTTATTAGACAGTTTTATAATTTTTGTTCTTCCTGTTCTCTAAATTTAGATTCGATACAAGACCAATGAGCCAGTATGGGAGGAAAACTTTACTTTCTTTGTACACAATCCCAAAAGACAAGATCTTGAAGTTGAGGTATGTTGTCTTCAGATACCTTTCTTTTCTAAGACATTGCAGTAGTAACATTTAGACATTAAAGGCTGTTATGAAATAAGACTGGGTGTACTATGAACACCACTGAAATGATACTTAAAGTGGGTTTTTTTTAAGACCAGACAATGAAATGTTTTTTTTTCCATTTACTACTAAGAGGAAGAAAGGCTATAACCAGGCTTTCAACAGAAAAGAACGTCGTTGTCTCCCCTGAAAAAAACCCAAACCCAAACCACAAAAACCTGCCTCAAGTAAATTATGGATACCTGTTTTGAACTAGCAGTCTTAATTGCTAGCAGAAATTGCTGATAGCTGTGGCTGATTTGTTTCCTCTCATACCAAGGAAGTACTTGCTTTATCCGAACACTGTGTCCCTTTACACTGCTGACATGTCATTTACATAGTTCAGAGACTGAAGTTAAAATGAGGCCTTAGTTACTCTTCCTCTAAAAGTTGTGGGAATTCATTTTCACACCATGAAACCATGTAGTTATTTTGATTGTGGATCAGGGAGGTGTAGATATGATAGTTTTTTGTCTTGCCTTTGCTATAGAAGGTAGGACTGAGGAAACTAGACATTGAGTGTATTTTCTTTTACATTCTCTAATATTAAGTAACCTTAAAATGAAGGAAATTTGGTTGAAGAACAAACTACATTCACTGTTGTTTGGATTTTTTTTTTAAATAAAAATGCCATTTCCTTTTCTTTCTCTGAATTCTTACAAAACAGAGGATACAAAATGACTTTGTTTCTGTGTTCCTTCAGGTGAGGGATGAACAGCACCAGTGTTCTTTGGGGAACTTCAAGCTGCCTCTAAGCCAGTTGCTAGAGAGTGAAGATTTAACTATGCATCAGAGGTTTCACCTGAGCAACTCTGGCCCAAACAGCACTATAAACATGAAGATTGCACTCAGGGTACTCTAAACTTTTCCCATTGTAAATATCTCAAAGCATATTTCAGGCTGTTGTGACTCCTGATCTACCAGTGTTTTGAAAAAAATAGTACATTTCTTTTGATGTCACATGCCAAGTGTCCTTACATGTGGCAGTGCCATCGAAGAGAACCTCAAATTTAAATACATGCTATTTCAAAAACAGACCATGCCCCAAACAAAACAGTAGTCAGCTGCATTCCCTGTGGTTTTAGGCTCAGAAACCACATTTGGAATCTGAATTCCTTCAAATCTCTTATGACTCAGTACTCTACACATCAGAAATCACCTTTATCTAGAAATGGGACTGAGGTCTTGATGGTTTAAAAGAATAAAGTTTATGGTACTTCACAGTACTGGAAAAAATTCAAACCCTGCTTCAAGGACATTGGAGTTTTGAACACAAAACTTGTGTACTTGAAAGTTGATTTTCTTTTTCCCCAGTTAAATTAGTTGATTTATTATGGTAGTATATCTCTTTGCAAACATTGTTAAACTTATGTTATATTTTGTTTTCTACTTTTCTACTTTTGTTGTCATTAATAAATTAAAATAGCCTACACAAATGAAAGTAAGGACAATGAGTGAGAAGAAATTGTGGTGTAAGATGAAATTTCAAAAAAGTAGAAATAAAAATATTACAGAGCAGCTTTCCAGATAGCTAGAGCTACAAAGTGTAAATAGCACTTGCACCAGAAGCACATAGAATATGGGAAGGGAACAATGAGAATAATTTTAAATGAATGGGGAATTTCACACTGTTTCAAAGTTACTGCGGTTGACCATGAAGGTGGAGCTGTGTTTTGCTGGGCAAAACATTTCCTGTTGTAGAGTGAATAAATGTGAATGTTTTTGGTTCTGCTTTAGTGTCTGAACTTTACAACTTGTCACCAACCAGTACTCTTGCAGAAATAACTTTGTTCCTGTTTTACATACTGCAAAATAGTAATATTATATGTATTGTTACTGTGTCTAGGTTCTTTCTCTTGAAAAGCAAGCAAGATCTCCAGATCATCAACACTCAGCCCAAGTAAAAAGGCCATCTCTTTCCAAAGATGCAAGAAAATCATCTTTTAAGCCTCAGGTTCCTGTCTCACCAACACCTGATTCAAACAAGCCTGTTCCAGCTTCCCCAGTGACTGACAGTGATAAAAAGACTGATGCAGCTGAAAAGAGTCAGCCTCCCAATGCCAGCCCGCAGTGGCCCACAGATCTCAGCCGAAGTTCCTCCAGTCTTCATGCCTCCAACTTCTCCTATTCCCCCAGCCACCTCTCTGTCAAAGAACCCACTCCCAGCATTGCCTCAGACATATCCCTGCCCATTGCCACGCAGGAGCTGCGGCAGCGACTCCGACAGCTGGAGAAGTACGGGGCTCATTACTTGGGTTTACAAATTGATTTACAAAAAACGTGGCCAGTGCAGCCAAAGGGGGAGTGCTTAGTTTGCATTCAGTAATATTTTTTACTGTTCAGTCATTGTGATTTTTTGCCTCTTTCCAGTACCTCAGTTAGATTCTGCAATTAGAAGTTACCATTGTGGTCATCTGAAAGATAAAGTCCACCTTATTCTCCTAGCTGCACTCTGCAGTTCCATGGCAATAGTTACCTGTTTCATCACTGAATCCTATTAGCATTAAATAAGCAAATTAAGCTGAATATCATTGGTCTTTTTTAATTACTCAGAAGGATAGTTGACTACAAAGAATGTGAAATGAATAGTCAGTCACTGTTCAGTCAATGAGGATTGCTGCAGCCATGCTTCCTTAAATTCTTGAACTTTTATTTTACTTGCTTCACTGGGCAGCTATATATACCAAGTACAGATGGCTGAGCAGCAGTTCTGCTCTGAATAGGAGACTGGAAACCATTAATTCCCTATTCTTGTAGCTTCTCTGTGAATCTAAGTAGAAAGATTTTATTTTTTTATCTGCAAGGGATTGATCTGATTCATCTTTTTATCTCTCTGAGTTCACAGAATCAATACAGTAATACAGGTTGGATGGAACCTCTGGAGGTCAGGCAGCCCTTTGCTCAAAGCAAATCTCTTTTCAAAGTTAGATCAGGTTTCTTGGTCTTTGTCCAAACAAGTTTTGAGTATCTCCAAGGATGGAGATTTTATAAACCTTCCCAGAAATTCCAGTGCTTAGCCCTCTGAAAACATTTCTCCTTATTTCTGTTGGAATTTATCTTGCTACAAGTTGACTATGACTTCTTGTTATTTTACTGTGCACAGCCATGAGGTGTCTGTAGGTCTTCTCTAAAATGTCTGGTTTAAGCAGTCAAAGGCTGCAGTTGAATCTGCTGTTGGCTGTCTCTTCAGTTTGTACAAATCCACACCTATTTGTGTGCTCCAGACCCTCATTTGTCTTTATGGTCTTCCAGAACTGGGTCAGACTTTAAGTGTGATAAATATTGAAATACTACTCCTTTATTAATATACAAATGTCATACTATCTCATTTGATGAGTGGCAAAGCTCCAGGTAAGGAGGTCTTTTATTGCAGGCCACATATTTTTAGGTGCTTTTTTTTTTTTAACTAAGAAAATACTGGAATGGAATGCTTCAGTCTAGTTTTTAAAGTGAATGACTTGGGAATTTTAATGGAGCAGTCACTCTCTAGTAGGTATTCACAAGATGCATACTTCCTCTTTGAAGTTAAAATATCCTTCAGGTGGCTGAAAAATGCCAATTATGTCTTATACTGTCCTGTGTGATATGGGAAATAGAGTCAGTTTATACAAAGTAAAACAAGCCTTTTATAGAGGTGAGGGACTCTGCATATATTGGCCATTCCTTAAAACAAATTCTTAAATATTGTGCTTGCTTTTTATTTAAGCATGGCCTGTATTTTTAAGTGTAAATTGATTCTAATCTTATTTTCATTGTGATACTAGCTAAGAAAAGTAAAAGGTTTGTGTATATATTGTGATTTGAGCTTTTAAGAAAACAAGTGTGTTTAAGTATCACTATCCTTAATCCCAAGAATGTGTATATTGTTACGATAGAGAATTTAGAAAAGAATGAGCTGGTCTTCTAATTGGTTCCTGCCATAGGTAAGAGAGGCCCATCACTGAGGTTTTCTTGCAGTTTGCACCTTTATTCTCTCCAATTTCCTAGATACTGCTTTAGTGTTTATTTTAGGTAAGCAACTTCTTTACTGATAATGGTTTTCAAAGTCCTGAGGAGCAGCTGATCTCTAAACTGACAAGAATACTTGGCTTATTTTGGAGAACAGAGTTGTCAAGGAGCTGATGAGGATATGCTCACATGCTTATGTGTGCTCTCTTCTTTCACATTTGTTTAGAGAAAAATTAAATGTATAATATATGATTTCTGGGAAAACTACTCAGCATATCTTTCAGTTTAAAACACTTTTAATATGTGTTTTAAAAACTAAGTGTAATGTTCTTCTTTTTCCTGCAGTGGAACGACCCTGGGGCAGTCTCCATTAGGACAGATTCAGCTAACAATTCGTCATAGTTCACAAAGGAACAAACTGATTGTGGTAGTGCATTCCTGCAGGTGAGCATGAAATGCCCAGTGTCATTTCTGGGCATATTTCTTTGTAGACTTTATCATAGCCTGACTTACTCTTAAATTGATTGTCTGGTTATCTTTGTTATTTTTAAAGTAACTTATGTGTAAATACAAAAACATACAGAGTTAAGCATCAGTACAGTTACTCAAATCAGTAAAAACTTGGAAGATATTGCTATGATTTTGTATTTGTCTATTATGCCTCTGTCAGATTTTAAACGAAAATTATATGTAGATTTTTATCAGCAGTGTCTGAAAGCTGTCTCTGAGAGAATTTGCATGGAATGACAAAAACACATGATTTTTGAAAAGACATATCTGAACTTGAAATTTGATTTAGGAAACATTGTATTCCCACCTCTGCTGTCTGCTTACCATTTCTCTGGCCTTGTACAAGTCACTGCTTGCCATTTTCTTTTTAGTTTTTGTTTTCCACTGCTGTTACCCATGTGCTGTGTGTGCACCAAACTTTGTGCAGGATGTTCCAGAACTGCTTCATGTACTAAACTAAGTGATAGTGGTGTAGACACTTGTATTCAGCCGTGTCCTGTTGATTTGCTAAGTGCTTTTCCTTGTTTTTCACCGGCCACAGAAATCTAATAGCGTTTTCAGAAGAAGGATCCGATCCATATGTGCGAATGTATTTACTGCCTGATAAGAGACGATCAGGAAGAAGAAAAACACATGTATCAAAGAAGACATTAAACCCAGTGTTTGATCAAATGTATGTTCTAAATTATGTGTAGTAGTTTTATATCATGTAATTGCAAAGCTGTCAAATCCATTGTTTCTGAGCTTACCTGAACGGATGAGCTGTTGAAGCTCATAGTCACCACTAGACTTGATCACACCTTTCTGTTCTATAATAGCTCTTCATATTCTTCTATCTCCTGTTTATCATTACAGCCCTTCTTGCTGTTACCAGCCTCTTTTCTCTGTCCTGCCTTATCCTACACCAGTTATATCCCCCTTGTGCTGGTAGCCAGGCAGCAGTGTGCACTCTTCTGACACCTGCTCAGAACACGAGTGCCTTTTGCTGGCCAGTGCTAGTGGTGTCCCTTCCTGCCAGGAAGCAGGGCTGGCTGATTGCCTGGCTCCTGCTGCCTTTTCAGGGGCACCAGCCAGCCAGTGCATGGTCACATTGCTCAGTCAGTCAACTTGGTGGCACTTCTCAGCATCCAGGGAGCCAGGAAATTTCCTCGTAGATTATATCCTGGCCCATATGTTGGAAGATGTACAAGCTTGTGCAACATCATATTGCGTAAAAAGCCTTATCCTTGCACTCTGCTTTTTGGTAGGTTCCCTCACACATCTGACCCTTACTCTCCCACCCATCACCTTTCAATAAAGACCTTTCTCTACAGACAGAAAGTTAACTTGGGAAACACTTCAGTGGTTCTGTCCAAGGGAGATCTGTAAATTATTACTTAGAGGCTCTGGTAGGTTTTTCTGGTAGTGCAGGATGCTCTCTCCTGTTTATTCCAGGTAATAGATTTATTTTACTGTGCCTTTCCAAGTAAAATGAATTGCAAAGCAATAAAGCTGTTTAAGAACTGTAGTGACAAATAGACCTAGGTTGTGAAACAACCTTGTTTTCACTTTCTCTAAGACTCAGCTCTAGTAAACAAAATGCAGTCTTCCTTAAAAGGTCCCTGGTGTTCCAGGAAAGAATAGGATCTCTGGTTATCAAGTCCCAAGGATCAGTAAGACTGACCTGTCTTTCCCTTTTGGAGAATACTGATATTGAGCTGTCAGAGTAGTAGGATTCCACATTCTCCTCTGTCTAGAGTCAGTGCTTGACTTTTCCCTTGTTTTGTTTTGTGTATTTGTTTTGTTTTACCAGTGCCTTCTAGAGACCAAAGGTAATAGAAGTCTCAAACATTTGATGTTGATATCGATCACAGTAATGATGGAAAATTCTAGGCAAAACATTGGGATTTTTTTTTCATTTGTCTCAGATCTATTTTTTTTTTATTCTGGAAGGGGGATGGTTTTGTTTTCTTTTGAATTGCTGTTTAGCTTTAGGAGATGAACTTGCCCCTGAGGTACAGAATTCCTTCTAAAGCATCCCTTTTCCTGCCAGGTTTGATTTCAGTGTTTCCCTGCCTGAAGTACAGAGAAGAACACTAGATGTAGCAGTGAAGAACAGTGGTGGATTCTTGTCCAAAGATAAAGGGCTGCTTGGCAAAGTAAGTTAACAACAAGCAAATTCTGTTAAATTAATGCAGCACGTTATTATATAAAAGCAAAATTCTCTTGTGAGATGAGCTTGTGTTGATTGAAGCACCTGAGTCAGGTATGAGGCTTTCAAAAATTACAGGTGCCTTAGATGTCTGGCTTCAGTAAGGGAAGGAACAAACTGCAGAGCCAGACATGAAATGAGGCAGTAATTTCTTCTAGACAGTGGTAAGTTCACAGGAACAAAAGAAATGTGCTTGTCTGACTTACTAGTCATACCATCAGAGAAAGGAAGTAACCAGTAGAAATCAGGTGATACCTCAGAAAATGTTCAGACAAAACTGGAAATACAAGCAAGAGTATTTAGAGAAGCACACAAGTAATTAAAATTCCAGTTTTTAAAATGAATTAGAAAGAACTGCTGCTGCTACTGGACAGTGCCAACACCAGCTGTCCTGTAACTTCAGTGTTCTAAGGCACATATTAAATCACCCCATTTCCTACACATGTGATTTGAAGCATAGAAAAGGAAGAGTGAATTCTTACACCCATGCAAATTGCCATATTTCAGCTCTGTGAAGAGAATGACAGATACAGACTCATGGTCAGTTCATAGTGAACAGTGTCCTCAATTTTCCTGTTTACCAGGAAGGCTGTTAGTATGGACACATCCACTGATTGCCATTGTCATGCTGTGAGGTGCTCTGGGACTGTGCCACTAAATGATGTGGATTTCAAGGTCAGAACCAGCAACTCAAAACTTTAGGTAGGGCAGATAACAGAGGGCTGTGATGATAAGGATGTAAAATATATTGTTTACTAGTGGTGTTGCTTACACTGTAGTTTACAGAATATCAGATCTGATCTTTAAAAGGCATAGAATAAAAGGGCACGCTATGCACTGATTGATAATTTAAATTTCCACAGTTATTAATACCTCTGGCATCTGAAGAACTTGCTAAAGGCTGGACCCAGTGGTAAGTCCAGGACTTCCTTTATTACTAATAATACTACATACTAATAACTAATGTGTTAATAGTAGTTTTATTAATACATGCTAAATGTAAACAAAAAAAAATTCTTTGTTCTTTTCCTTTTCAGGTATGATTTAACAGAAGATGGTACAAGGCCACATGGTGCAAGTTAGGCCCATGGATACTGGGAATTCCTCACACAGAATTTTGCCAACCTTTATATATTTTTAATGCATTGTTTTCACAGATGTACCGATATTATTTTTATAGCTTTACTGATTTAGTTCTTAGACACATCCCCAATAATTTTATAACACTTGGTCATTTTATGTAGACATAGCCTTTCTCATTGTTAAACTTTGTATTTTATTTTGCTAAACAGTTCTGTGTGTTCCTGTAATGTGCAATAGTAGAGTAAAGTAAACTTTTGTGTTTAAATTGATCTTTATGACGGCTGTACCTATTAGAAAGTGAAAAGAATATGTTCTGCTGTTTTCCTGCCTTGTTTTATATCTCACCAAGGTATACAGTACCATGTAAATATATACTATTTTTTTATAATTCTTTCATGCTGGTTTGAATTCAGAAGAAAATGAGATAAAGGATATAGTTATTTTCTTCTATAAATGCATGTTAATTTCTTCAGATGAATCTCTTTTGTCTTTGCAGCACAATGGTCTTAATCATTTTGTGATACTCTGCAAAAAAAAAAAAACTGCAGAAAAACATTTTTACTATATTGTGTTTCTGGCCCAGTGTGGCTAGCTTAAAATGTACAAAACATAACATTTTAATATTTATATATAAATGTATTATTGGAAAATCATGCTATAGAATGTTATAAATGACAATGAGAAGTCTATAAATATTGTATAAATAGAAGATGAGGTCCACGAATCACAGTTTCTAAATCTGAGTTTTCGATGAATGGAGTAAACATAACAAAGAGTACAGTTTTATTACAGGCTCACCTGGATTTTGTTATTTATTCCTGTACTCTAGAGTACTAGACATACAACCTTTTGAAGGTATGAGGACATGGATTTTTCTGTATTATAGAGAAAATGTTTCACTGATTTATAAGGTAGACAAATCAGCTTGCAATGTAAGTTCTTACAGCAGGCAAATGTACAAGAAGACATATGTTATTTTTATTATACAATACTATGCTAAAATAGTGTGTTCTGCGATACCTTCTGTAACACTCAGATGAACACCAATAGCTAAGAAAGTGTGACACTGAGATGAAACTGACTTTGACAGTTGCTTCATGGCTATTTCATGTGTTTGGTGCATGAACAAATGCACTTCAATGGTCCACACAGGTTTCTTGAGAAATACTGGCATTCTCCTGAAGCAGTGCCATGGGCTGGGCAACACTGCAGTGACACCATGAGCACAAACTGATCCAAGTAGGCAGTTGAGAGCTGAAGGGGGAGTATCAGCCCAAACAGCTGAGCTCAGAACTCTAATTTTATGAATTAAGGGAAATTTGTTTTGTATTCAGAATAAATTTTTCTTTCTTTTTTTTTTGGCAAGTTTTTTTGACTGTTAGAAAAATGTGCATTAAGAATCCAAGAGAAAAATTTGGCTCTTTCAGAGCCAATGCCCTCATCCTTGGATAAGTATGCAATTAGACAAAGTATATTTATTAGCTAAGATTATAGAATGATCTCTCAGCCAAGAATGAATTTTAAAGCAGAATGATGAACTCCTGAAATTAGCTTTATCATAAGACTACTGACAGAACCTTAACTCTAGATGTAGAATATGCCTACATTACTAGATGTACCAAAGTGCCTACCATAGATGTAGCTTTTTGTTTTTTCAGACCTAAGAATTTCAGTATGTCTCAATTCAGTTTGACATGAACATTTGTCATGGATGTGTGTAACACACACCCATACACCTCTATACAGTGATGGCCTTCTCATTGCCACGTTTTATACAAGACAATTTTATCAAACAATCTCAATACATTGTGAATTGTATATTAGTGCTGTTACTGGACTGGGCGACAGGGAGAGATTCTTTGTAAGAAAACATTTCCATTTGAAGGCTTCACTCTATATTGGAATGTATGAGTATCTCTATATATTCATTCACCTATTCATATGAAGTATAATATATTATGAAATACATATTTTCTTTGCTAGATCTCCATTAAAAAACTGTTAAGAAGGGAAAGACAGAGAATTGTTGTTAATGCAATGAAAATTCAGAAACTGCAAGCTGATCTAAATTAAGGAGGTCTAAGAGCAGCAGCTCAGCACAGTTGTCCTTGGCTTTGGTTCAGTCTGAGGTGGAAGGACTTTTGCTGTACATCTTGGCCAGTGACTCCACAGAGTTTGATCCGTAGCCAACAACTAGGCTGTTAAATTGATTCAGTTTTTCAAGTCTTAAGTGAAGTACGGGGACAGAAAACTCTGCACTTGAACAAAGAAAAAGTGTACATTTTGTCTTTTCAAATTTCAAGGTGAAAATCTTGCAGTGTTTGAGTAAATGTGAGACGATAGCACAACATGAGTAACAGTATTTCCAAAATAGTTTTCCAAAATAACTTACTCCCTAAAATTAGGGATAGGCTCTTAGAGGTCTTATTTTTCTATTCAGGAATCTGAAATTAAGAGATTGAATTGTCACTGCAATTCAGCAACAGTAAGTCTCATTGTTTGTAATCAGTCCTGGATGCCAGACTCTTTAGAAATGTTCTCCTCAGTGAATTTGGATCAGCCTATGACTGCCTAGATGAGATTGATTCTTTTGATAGTGGATGCAACTTCTGTATTAAACTTACCAAATGCTGATTGTTCTGTTTATATGGAAGTCGGAAGAACAATTTTGTCTCTGGGCAAAACTTGCACCTCATTATCAAATCATTTATTCAATATCAACTGATAGCTTTCCATATAGTTCTTGTTTATCCTGTGCCTTAAAATATGAACATATGAAGATGTTTAAGAAATGATTAAAAATAAGCTTTGTTACCTATATGTACCAACACATGTTCTCTACTATTGAAACTGCTTTTAGAATTACTCTGCTTCACTGACAGGAAAACCAGCTTTCTTAACTATAGCAGTGGTATAACCCGGACTCAAATCAGCATGCATATCACTTGGAGTTGGACTAAAAGAGTTTTAATTTTCTGTCTTGAATCCTTTATCAGAGCTGCAGCAAATGGTGAGAGTTGTAATGAGAACAAAGGGTAATCACTTTTATACAGATTGCCTTTTTTGCTCATGTAATTCTACATTATGATGCATGTATTTATTCAATAAATGGTTCATATGGAAGTCACTGTGTTGCTTCCCTCTACATACACCCTCCTTTTTTCTCTCTTTTGCATATCCCTGTCCTAAATGGTAATGGGATGAGGTGAATTTTTAAAATAGTTGTGTATGCCATCTCCTCTGACCTGGCAAGCACTACTGTAAGATCTGCAAGCAGATTTATGGCTCTTACATGAGAGAAAAGCGTGAAAATGGTAAGATATTCATGGGGAATTCTGTGCTTGTTCTGGAACAGATTCACTTAAGAATTAGTAGGTCCTTTATTCAACTTCAGTATCTAAATCTTCTTTTTTCTCCTAAGTGGACTGATTGAACAAATTTTCATGATTCTAGCACTTATTCATCAGTTGTCATTAATTATGTTTTCAAAAGGACCTAGAACTGTATGTAATTGCTTTAAATTTAGAATCAGCAGGTTTCTACCTGTGTTTCTTTCCTGTCTTCCACCTGCTTAGTAAGGCAGAAATTAATGGAAAATGTAATGATGTACTGCATAAAGAAGAAAAGGGGGTTTGGAGCCTCTATTGCAAAAAACCTGCCATAGAAATTATGCTGTTTGGATTACACATTAATTTATAATACTATAATTAATTATGATATCTATCCCCTTAAACAGCTACAACTTGTCTGAATTTCTAATACTCTGTCTGCATCGACCATGAATAAAAGCTGCAGAAATTCATCACCCAGTCACTATCCCATTTAGAATGGACCCCACTGGATAATCTTTGCTGGTACCAACTACAAAATTATGTTCAGTTTTGGGTTTTTTTGGTGTTTTTCCTAGGGGAGAGAAGTCCCTTTTTTTTAAGGGAATAAAAAGCTTCTGGTAACCAATGGGAAGGCAGCTAAAGCCAAGTAAAAACATCCTCATCTCCATAACTCCCTCATGGCAGAATGGTTCTGGCTGGCACACTTCCTGGCAGGGCCAATACTGGTCAGGTATGACTTGGTCTGAGACAATTTGGAGAGGTGGAGACCCTGAATAGAAGTCTCCGTCCTCAGATTTAATACCTGTGGTTTTCTCCAATACAGAGAGAGACCAAATACACCCAGATGTAAGTGAAAAAAATAACTGTTTACCAAGAAGAATGCCAATAACAATACTGATAAAACTGGTTAAGCTAACCAGTGAGGATAAACTTCCCAAGCCCCCACCAACTGGACCAAAAGGAGATGGCAGACAGCCTCCTCCTTCCCAAAAAGTCTGGCAGGAATGGTTGGAGAGTTGGTGCTGGAGTAATGCTGCAGTGCTGGTAGAGACAGTTGGAGCAGAGCTGCAGAAACCCAGGGTGACTGGAAGGACCCATAAGGCACTTGTTGGATCCAGTGATGAGACTTGGTCGTTGCAATTTCAACACTCGTTGGTCAGAATGGTGGTTGTAGACCTGACAGAGTGGTGGTCACAGTCCAGATCCATTGAGGTGGTGATAGAAGTCCCATGTAGTGAGGGAAGAAGAATCCAGTTGGATGAAGTCTTGAGTGTGGTGTTCTATTGGGCTCAGCCTAGGTGGGATTGCCTCTGGTACCTCCCCTGGGGTGGGGAGTTTTCACTGGATGATGTAATACTGGATCAGGGATATTTCAGGAGTCTTTGACACCTTCTAAGATGTTCCAGCTGCTGTTGCAGTCAGCACAGGTGGTCCATTATGGCCACCAGCAGAGGAGAGTATCTTCAGGCCATGTGTGTCACTTGTCCTGGTGCTTCCCCAAGGGAAGATGAGTCACTTGTGTAGGGACAAAAGAAACAACTCCCAGCTTGTAGCCTGAGGTGGCAGGTGTGCACCAGGTATGCACACCCTCAAACCTGGATTGTCTGAGTCATCAGCTTTCCAGTCTTTCACACTTGTGGATACACTCTCCTCCTAGGATAAGAGTACCACCGTAAGTTCCCAGCAATCTAAATTAGTAGGTCTATTTGGGGAAAAAAGAAAAGGTGAACACCAGAATCTTTGTGTAACACAGGACAAAGTGTCAGCATTTTCTTGACTTGGGTCAAAATCAAACCTTCTATTCAGTTCTGCAAGACAGGTGGTACCTGCAGTGCCTCTGTATTCACAAGATCTTGGTATAGAGCAGAAATAACTTTGCAGGACACTTTCAGATGGCTTTGATACTCATTTGATGGGCTCGCCCAAGC
This sequence comes from Neodrepanis coruscans, assembly GCA_013400695.1. Taxonomy (NCBI): domain Eukaryota; kingdom Metazoa; phylum Chordata; class Aves; order Passeriformes; family Philepittidae; genus Neodrepanis; species Neodrepanis coruscans. The sequence continues at coordinate 46,412 of VYZS01009751.1, read as the reverse complement.
ATAGGCTTTTTCTTAATATTTGCTGTACTGTGTAGACTTGTTTGGGCTTTCAGTTCATCCAGACTCCATCTAGGAACAGGGTTTGCCAATTCAGTTACCAGTGTGGCTATTTTGGTATTTCCTCAGTTAAGAGCTGAATACAAAATTGGTTTCCTATAAAGCATCTATTTTAATCAATTTCATTATTTATATTCTCACCAAAACAAACTGTGAATGTTGGAAGGTACCTTTGATATTTGGTAGGAAGGAACAAAGCTTCAGATAGTCCCAGACCTATTTGTGGTTGTAGCTGGTTGCTGAAGGAGTCCAGGCTATTTAATCCCAAATGATGTTTTTATCTATCTTAAAATGTCTAACTATTGTATGCTGTCCTACTGATTTCTAAGGCAGTCAGTCTCTCAACAATATTCTCAGCCACCTTCTGAAATATGTTTTATGAAAAATGCAACAATCCACTTGAATTTCTTTCAGTGTTATACAGTGAATTTAGCTGCCAGAGTAGCTGGCAGCTCTGGGAGGAGAGCTCTCTAATCTGTATTCATGTGATAGAGGTGATGCTCTCTGTTCTCACTGCTGGGAATATTGCTTGCCAGTCATCCACACTGGAATCCAATTTAAGCAAGTTCCTGCATCTCCGTTTACTCAGATGCCACCGAAGTGAAGACAACCTGTCTTTCACTTTTGGTAATCTTTGAGTTCTCAGTAGTTCTAAACTTTATAGCAAAGGAATTAAGGCCTAATAGTGATCATTCATCCCTTTAAGATACAGAAACAGGACCAAGGACAAACAAAGCCAGCCAAGATTCCAGCCTTCCACACCCAGGCTGTGGTAGGGCTGGTTCCTGGCCTAGGGTGGTTTGTGGCCTGGGGACAGTGTGGTCCATTGCTGCCAGAACTCAGGAATCCTCAGAGCTGCCCATGGGGCATCTCAGCCTCCACACAAGAAATGATGTGCAGAAGAAAGTTGTGATGTCCCAGCATCCAGCTGTGATTTCACTCTTCATTGTGTGGTAAGACTAATTGCTGATCAATTCTATTTATTAATTACCTAAGCAAAGTAGCTCCTTTCTGCAGGAATGACCTGCTGACGTTCCTTCCAAACTGAACTGTTCTATGACTCTTTTATAAACATTAAAGTAAGCTCAGCAAATGTACTGCAGCTCTGTGCACTCTTGGGCCTGTCCAGTAGGTCTTCCTGGGCATTTTGCTTCCTAAGCCCAAACTCTCAGGGAAGGACTTGTAACAACTCTGACTGGTCAGAAAAAGGAGACACACAGCTGGAATTTGCAAGCTTTGTTAGGTCAGGATGCAAAAATTTAATAGTAATTAAAAATACATTAAGCTATTCATAGAACTTGAGTTATAATGTAGATAATGCTAACAAAACAATAATTGACTCTAGGTACTGAATGAAGGTCATTAATTTTACTGGATAACTGGGATGAGATTCCTAAAATAAAAAATGGTGCACACATTTAATGAAGGTTGTTTCCAACATGGAATTTCAAATAGGTTTTTTTATTCTTCAGTAGATTCTACAAGCCAGTGTGTTATTCTGCAAACTCTCAGAGACTGACAACTAGAGCTCACCAAGCACTTCGCAATGATCAATAATTTAACAAAGAATGTTCTGCAAGACAGTTCCATGCAAACTTTAATAGGGGGAAAATACTTCAACTGATAGGCTGAAACCCGACATATTTTGCTGGTTGTCATTGCTATCCGTGAGTTTAGTTGAAGTTACTATGTTGCAATGTTACCCACCAAAATGTATCAAAAAGTTGACCTGGTAGTGAATGAATCACAAAATGTTCTCTGCCCTAAGGTACCTATGAGAACCACTCAACAGGTGCTCTGTTGTGATTCTTCAGCTCAGAATCCACCCAAATACTTTGAACTGACAACAGCATCCAAACAAAGAACTTGGGTTGTCTCTAGACCTGTCATTCATCCAGGTGATGACAGTGAAATGAAAGGTAAAAGTGGGTTAATGGAAATGGATGTTCATTACTTGGGAATGGTATTGGTAGCAATGCTGGATCTTTGTCTTATTGGTAAACTGATTTGGTAAATCAATTGATTTGCAGGTAAAATTAGTTAGAATTCAAAATTTAAAATACTAAGATGAGCTTTCTGAAAAGAGATGTCAATCTTAAAGAGTTTTAAGCAACTGTGTTCTAGGTCACATTTTTTAATTTAATATCCTTTTTCAAGTTTAGATTATTGAAGATGTGAAAACTGCTTAATTTCTAATATTTTTATGAAGAGTTTGTATTTTGCTTTTCTTGTTTTTTACAATGAGACTTTTAAGTTTTTGGATTTATAGTCATTACTGCCCAACTTTTATTTCCAATGCACTGGTTTATTCCACTAGATGGTAGTGCAGACCCTGTTCTCAAAATCCTTTTTAGCTGCCTGTGCACTTTATGTCTTTTACAATATAGAAGTGGTCTGGATTCGAGGCATTTTTGGGAGTGGAGCTGGGTTAAAACAGTGAACAACAGGCATGATCCCCGATGTGCTCTGCCCCTTTGCTCTGGGGCACTGGCAATGCTAAAAAGAGTTTCATAAAAGGGGGTTTAATTTGCCAAAATGGTTTTGTAAAAGCATTAAGTCACAAGGCACAGGGAAATTAAAAAACTGGCCCATGATGTGAGGAAACATGAAACTTCTCTTGGAAGATTAAGGTTCTAAGTTCACCAGAAATGTAGTATTTCTGTCAGCAATTTGCCCTAAGTGTTTTGTGCCTTAGATGACAAATTAGATTTGATTCTAGAACTCCCTCAAGTTGCTGACACAACTTTATTAAGATTAAATGCAAAAAGTTGATATTAATCAGAGGCAGGCAGAAATGAAATTACAGTTTAAGACACAGAAAAGAGCCTCGACCAGCACATTTGAAAACATCACTATGCTTGAAGTATTTATTGTTGATTCAATCATGCAGCTAGAAACTCAGGATATCTAACAATTACATCCATCATGGAGCAGTACAATAAACACAGAGGTTAATGGGGACATAGATCAAGTTCTGCTAGAAAAAATAACTTACAAATCAATTTTCCTTTGTTTAAAGACATGATCATAAAATATTTGCCAAAACACAGATCTTGTGATAATAAAACTGTTTGATGCCCAAAACAGGAATAAACAACAGGTAAGTCTAAACTAGTGATGTGTGAGCACTCCCAAGTGCCTGCTGTGAAATATCCTCCCAGTGCACTGAGCAAGGACTACACTATTGCTAGTTTTGCATGAAGGAAGCAGGACATGCAGCCTGTAAGAAAAGCAGGATGGGTTTTGGTTAAATTCCTGGTCTGGAATAGGAAGATGGGGAATAGCCACATTGACAAAGCCAACACAGCTGTGAGAGACAAGTCAATGCCGGTATAACCTCCAAACAATGTACAGCAGCTTGTTGTGTGTTTGTGTAAGCACATGAATAAACACACATATATATATATGTATAAACTAAAATGGATGAGCAAATCATGTCCATTCTGATACTTACACAGTACTTCCATGTTTCATTCTAGACAGGTGGAACAGAGATGGTGTCATATCTAGATGATGCATGTCTATCACAATGAAACCTCTAAGAGCACTTGTAAAATTAACAATTATTATTATTAAATAACATTATTTTTGTACTTTAGAAACAATTCTTCTATTAAACACTAAAATAGAGTGAGAGCTGCAAGGAGACACAACACTTAAAAGAGCTGTAAATCTCTATCAGAATGTAACATTTACTAGGGTTAAAGTAAAACAGACATGGCATTTGTTATGGAGTGTTTTATATCTGAGACAACTGACAAACTAGCATAATAAATGTACTCAATAACAGGTAATATTATGAAATATGATCATGACTTTATGCTAGAAAATATTTGCTGTATTTATGAAAAATTGCACTCCTACTTATAGTGGGATGGATTCATCTATGCAAATACTGTTATTGTAATTTCCTTTTGTGAGCATTTTATAACATTTCAGCAATCTTTCCATTTTGGTGGTACTAATAGCAGAGAAAAATTACTGTGATTTGAAACACTATTTGTAAGGGATGACTGATAACAGAGTGTAATAATGCAGCAAATAATAGTAACGGGATCATAAAATGGTTTGGTTTAGAAGGGTTCCTAAAGACCATCCAGTTCCAACCCCCTGCCATGGGCAGGGACACCTTCCACTAGACCAGGTTTCTCAAAGCCCCATCTTGTCTGGCCCTGAACACTTCCAGGCATGAGGCATCCACAGCTTGTGTGGGAAACCCGTTCCAGTGCCTCATCACACTCACCTTGAAGAACTTCTTCCTAATACCCAATCTAAACCTATCTTCTTCCAGTTTAAAGGCATTCATTCCCCAACCCTGTCGCTCCACGTCCTTGTAAAAAGTCCTTTTCCAGCTCTCCTTTTAGCCACTGAACATCCCCAACTCTCTCAGCCTGTCTCCNCTAGACAGGTGGAACAGAGATGGTGTCATATCTAGATGATGCATGTCTATCACAATGAAACCTCTAAGAGCACTTGTAAAATTAACAATTATTATTATTAAATAACATTATTTTTGTACTTTAGAAACAATTCTTCTATTAAACACTAAAATAGAGTGAGAGCTGCAAGGAGACACAACACTTAAAAGAGCTGTAAATCTCTATCAGAATGTAACATTTACTAGGGTTAAAGTAAAACAGACATGGCATTTGTTATGGAGTGTTTTATATCTGAGACAACTGACAAACTAGCATAATAAATGTACTCAATAACAGGTAATATTATGAAATATGATCATGACTTTATGCTAGAAAATATTTGCTGTATTTATGAAAAATTGCACTCCTACTTATAGTGGGATGGATTCATCTATGCAAATACTGTTATTGTAATTTCCTTTTGTGAGCATTTTATAACATTTCAGCAATCTTTCCATTTTGGTGGTACTAATAGCAGAGAAAAATTACTGTGATTTGAAGCACTATTTGTAAGGGATGACTGATAACAGAGTGTAATAATGCAGCAAATAATAGTAACGGGATCATAAAATGGTTTGGTTTAGAAGGGTTCCTAAAGACCATCCAGTTCCAACCCCCTGCCATGGGCAGGGACACCTTCCACTAGACCAGGTTTCTCAAAGCCCCATCTTGTCTGGCCCTGAACACTTCCAGGCATGAGGCATCCACAGCTTGTGTGGGAAACCCGTTCCAGTGCCTCATCACACTCACCGTGAAGAACTTCTTCCTAATACCCAATCTAAACCCATCTTCTTCCAGTTTAAAGGCATTCATTCCCCAACCCTGTCGCTCCACGTCCTTGTAAAAAGTCCTTTTCCAGCTCTCCTTTTAGCCACTGAACATCCCCAACTCTCTCAGCCTGTCTCCACGCCAGAGGTGCTCCAGCCCTGCGATCGACTTTGTGATAGAAGGACATGATCATAAAGCGTAATAGCAAAGCAAAAAACCTAAACAATAACTTGCACTGTTTTCTCAGTTTAAATTCCGCTGGGTGTGGATCCCTGCAGACCCCCGGCAGTACCGGGGAGCTCCCACGGGGCGGCAGTTCAGGACTTCGGGACCATCCGCAGCGACTCCAGGGAGTGGCTCTCCCGAGCAGCTTCTGCACTCCCTCTGCGCATTTTGTTTCCTTATTTTTGTGCGAGTTAACGAGGATAATTTTTTTCTTCTTCTTCTCCTCTAGTGATTTTTTTTCCTACTTAATCTCTTAAACTCTAAAATTGATTCGTGTTAATATTAATAATTTAAGGGAAATAAGCCGTTTCACGGTCTAATCACACCAGCATTGGGAAGTGACAGTTGCCTCTGAATAAAGGATGGCATGATTGGCAGGATTACCTTCAGGCAAGGGGAGATCTGGAGAAGTGGAATAGTGTGAAACTTCATCTCTCTCTCATGCTGTTCGGATTATTTATCAAAGTATGTGAAGATCAAAAAAAAAACCACCCCAAAAACCAAGGGAAATGCATGCATGTAAAATATTAACAGCCTGCCTCAGAGGATGAGCAGATTTTGTTCATACTGTATTAACTATAACAAATTTTATTACATATTCAAAGAAATAGGAGCTACAATTCTAACATGGTAGTAGATAATGTGTACAATAATATCATCAGAAACTATTATCTAGAAAATGACATTTTAAATATAAAAAAATATTAAGTGTCAAGAAAGCATCTGACATTCAGGGAATTACTTGTTTATTTGCTATTTACCACGTTGACTCCTGTAGGTTAAAATGGAATACTTGTTGTAGCCCAAATGATGATATTCTGGTGTGAGGCATTTGTAATTGAGATCTTTTATCCAGGCCACCAACAAGAATAAAGACCAGTTCAGGAAGCAGGAGCAAAAAAGCAAATCTTTATTTGCTGTTGCTCAGCAACCATGTGAGAAAGGCCCATTTTTCATTTTTGCCTTAACTTGACTTGACAGGAAAATGATAATAAATATGAGATTATTATCACAGGGTATAGATTATTTTGAACAGATGAACAGATATGTCAAAAGAGAGGCATGTAATTTGGTACTCCTGAAAGGGAGAACATTAGAGAAACTGAAAATAGAGCTGTAGGTTCATCAGCAGCTTGCAGTTCACGCACAATTCTTGAAAAAAACCTACACAACATTATTCTGCCTCTCCGGTTTCTCTATGTGGTCCTTTAAAATGAATCATTTGGTGTATTCAGCCTGTTGTTATCTGTGTCAACTTCTAGTTTCAATAGTATGAAAAAAATCATTCTGTGGTTGCCATGCAACAGAAATTAAAAGCTAAAATATGTTTTAGTTCGTTTGCTAAATGGATATGTGCCTGACTAAATAAACAGTAACCAGGTGACTAATGTAGCATCTAATTAAAAGACTAATCAAGGTATTAATGAAATATTCAGTCTATGTGAGCCATGATAAAGAAATCCATCAGTTTGGATCTAAAATGGCAAAGATTTTTAATATATGCAGAAATTTATTAATACAGACAGACATTAACAATATATAAATGTCATTCTTTATGCTTTTTATTTACTTTTACTATTTTACAGGTATGCTGATTGTTCATATAACTTATTTCAAGCAAACTCTCTCACAGGCTCCTTGCATTTAGCTGAATACTCCACTTTGGAAACAGAGCCAGGTCCACAGGGTCTAAAACAAGCTGGAATCTTCATCCTTCTTTACTTCAGAGCAGCAAAGTGCTCCCTTCTTCTGGGAGTTTGCTCCTGGAAGTCCGTGCCTGCCAGCTGTCCCAGTGCGGGGATTAGGGCTGGGGGACAGATGCTATTCCAAGTGATTGTCCAGGGATCCATCTTCTGCAGGATTCCCTTTTTCACACTACAGAAGAGACAGGCCTTGGTCTGGAAATGTGATCTGAGGAATTTTGAGCATGTCTGCTTGGCTTCAGGTGGAGACAAGGAGTGGCCCTGAGCTCTTTGTGATGTTGCTCCAGATCAGGTTTTGGCTGTGAACTCCTTCAGCCACGCTGTCCCTGCCTTGGGAACGTGACCATCTAAATTCAGAGTTTTAAGGAATGGAACCCCTTCTCTTGCTGTTCCAACAGTACTTTCTTTGTGGCATGAACTTCCTTAAAACCCCAGTTATTTCAGAAGTTTCACATGGACTCAGCTGACGATTCAGGAATTTAAACAGTTTTTAGTTTTGTTTTCAGTATCTTTAGTCCTGTTATGTACATTTTTTTAAGCAATACAGAACAGCATTATTTATATAGGAAAAGCCTATAATGAACTAGTTTTCCTCCTATAGTCTTCAAACTGTATAAACCCAAGTAAATAGATCACTCAAGAATTTTCAAAAGTAAATCAGGGAAAATCTGCAAGTCAAATATATATGGCAGGAAATGTGACAAGTCTTAATCTTGAATATAAACCAATACTGTGAAAAGTAGGATGATTAAACAAGATTCTATGTTAAAAATCAAAATATTAGCAGAAGACATAAATTCCACTTTAAAAAGGAGTGAATTTTTACATATGACATTAAATAAAATCTGAATTACATCATATTTTTTTCTAAATTAAAATCCTGAAAAGTTCAACCAGCTGTGAGAACTTTTATGGAAATTAAAGAGTTGGTTTTGTTTGTTTGCACAGGAGGCAGCACATGCTGCACACACTGGAAGTGAATGATTTGAGTCAGGAACCTCCCTCTTCTGGAAATGACAACACTGAGGAATATTGTGTCCTGCAAATGCAAAACGGGAAGATACAAATTAAGCCCTTTGTAATTGACACACTGGTTTTGGTTTGCAGAAGGGCTCAAACGAATGGAATGGGGAATATTAGAGAATTTAAGGGTCTGAGTCCAACTATTTCCTAACGCTGCAAATTAAGTTTGATAAGAAACAGAAGGCAGCGTTTGTTTATGTATTAAAAAAAAATCCTTTGTTATCAAAGTGTAAATATAATTTGGCCTACACAGACTCTGGTGAGTTCTGGTGAGGAGCCTGTTTAACCCTTAATCGCTTTGGCTGAAGGGTGTTAAACACACCGGGATGAGGGGACATGGTNCACACGGTGTCACACGGTGTCACAGAGTGTCCCACAGTGCCCACAGGTGTCCCCTCCGAGCGGCTGCCGGGCGGGTCCGTGGGGTCCCTGCCGCTCCGCCGAGGCGCCGCTGGACGCGCATCCCGCGGCTCCGGGGGGCGTTTCGCCGCCCTGAGGGAGCCCCAGGTAAGAGACTCCCCGTTCCTGCTCCGCCGGGACAGCAAGGGCTCTGTGAGGGGGCTCCCGGCGGGGAGCGATGGGAAGAGCGGGTCGGGAATGCCCCGGGATGGAGGGAATGCTCTGGGTATCCAAAACTGCCCTTTCCCAAAGTTTCCACTTGGCAGGAGAGACCATTTTGCGGCCCCTCAGCACTTTGGGTGCAAGTGAAAGCTGCTGGTGCCGCCCACGGCTTAAACAGGGCTGTCGTGCTTTTTAAAAGTCAAAGTCTCCGTTAGAAAGTTCTGCTTCGAGGCTTATTTAGTAAAAAAAGAAAAAAGTGAAAAGAAAGCCTGCAAAGAAGGCCTGGTGGTGTCGTGGATGTAAGTGCTGATTCAGGTGGCTGTGAAGTGTTTTGGAGGGGAAAACTATAACTATGTAATATATATATATATGTAACTACTGCAGTGCATAATACGTGTGTATAATTGCTCTATCTATCTATCTATTATATATATGTATCGATATACATATATATATATAGCTAATATGTANAAAATGGGAAGATACAAATTAAGCCCTTTGTAATTGACACACTGGTTTTGGTTTGCAGAAGGGCTCAAACGAATGGAATGGGGAATATTAGAGAATTTAAGGGTCTGAGTCCAACTATTTCCTAACGCTGCAAATTAAGTTTGATAAGAAACAGAAGGCAGCGTTTGTTTATGTATTAAAAAAAAATCCTTTGTTATCAAAGTGTAAATATAATTTGGCCTACACAGACTCTGGTGAGTTCTGGTGAGGAGCCTGTTTAACCCTTAATCGCTTTGGCTGAAGGGTGTTAAACACACCGGGATGAGGGGACATGGTCTCGAGCTGTGCCAGGGGAGGTTCAGGCTGGAAATCTGCAGGAATTCCTCCCAGAAAGGGCGATCACACACCGGGACGGGGCTGCCCTGGGAGCGGCGGGGTCACCGTCCCTGGCGGTATTTAATGAAAGGCTGGACGGGGCACTGCCGGGCTGCCATGGTCACAGTGTTGCCCTCAGAGCTCTTTCCCGATCCAACCGACTCCGTATCCCTCCGACATTCCCACTCCTCCCCATTCCCGGGATCGCCCCCCTCTCCCCACTCCCCTCGGCCCTCAGCGGGAAGGGCGGGGGCGCTCCCCGAGCTCTCGCGAGAGAAGGCGGGAGCTCCGAGCGCGCGCGCTCCCGGCCCTGGGCGGGAGGANGTTCCTGCTCCGCCGGGACAGCAAGGGCTCTGTGAGGGGGCTCCCGGCGGGGAGCGATGGGAAGAGCGGGTCGGGAATGCCCCGGGATGGAGGGAATGCTCTGGGTATCCAAAACTGCCCTTTCCCAAAGCTTCCACTTGGCAGGAGAGACCATTTTGCGGCCCCTCAGCACTTTGGGTGCAAGTGAAAGCTGCTGGTGCCGCCCACGGCTTAAACAGGGCTGTCGTGCTTTTTAAAAGTCAAAGTCTCCGTTAGAAAGTTCTGCTTCGAGGCTTATTTAGTAAAAAAAGAAAAAAGTGAAAAGAAAGCCTGCAAAGAAGGCCTGGTGGTGTCGTGGATGTAAGTGCTGATTCAGGTGGCTGTGAAGTGTTTTGGAGGGGAAAACTATAACTATGTAATATATATATATATGTAACTACTGCAGTGCATAATACGTGTGTATAATTGCTCTATCTATCTATCTATTATATATATGTATCGATATACATATATATATATAGCTAATATGTAACTAGAGCTGAGGACAAAACGACCGTATTTTGAGGTGCGGTGCCTTCTCTGAAGTTCTGTTTTGTTTGTAGGTCGAGGAGAAAGGATCCCAGGATGAAACGCGAGGCGTTTTTGCAGATCGTGTGCAAAGAGTCGATCGAGGATTTCCTGCGCTACACCCGGAGCCCTGTGAGTCAGAAAATGTGTCCCGGGCCACTGGTGAGACCAGAAAGGGGCTGACACAGGGACAGAGGCTGTTTGCCTGGTGCTTGCAGGTGTGCAGGAATAATTCCTGCAGGAAAGAAAGTTCAGATGGCACTTAAGGCAGCACAGGCTCTGAAAAAGCTCTTGAATCTGAAATGTTGTTTATAAACCAGTTATTTTTTTGACATTTGGTTGGTCTATATACAGGTTTTTTTTAATTATTAGTGTTGTGATAATATTAAAAAATCCCCTAACTAAGTGGAGGTTGATGGAGTATTTTATTTTTAAATTTCAACCCATGGAATAGTTTGTTGGTAGATAATGAAATGGGCTAACACACAAACACAGCAGAGCCAGGTTTCACCGGTGTTTGTTCATTCATTTGGTAGCTCAGGCTCTCCACCTGAGTAGTTCTTTTTGTCCCTGAATGCTCCTGAGAAGGGGTGGATTGCTCTTTCTCAGTGCAGTGGGGAGAGAAATGGGAGGAACAACAAAAGGAATCCCACGAAATCAGCTGAAATGAACTGTTTATGATGATGTTGCATCATGATGAGAAGCAATAACTCGTGTTTCCCACTGAGCTTCAATCTGTCTGGTGTTAAGAGATGCCTGATTTCTTCTGAACATCTTTTACTTGCCTTTTTATATGGTGTTGTCAAGTTAATTTCTTAAGTTTTCTAATCAAGATTTCCTATGTAAGGATGAAGTAAATGGATCAGTTGGACCTCTAAGTCCACAAAGGCACTGACTGACTAATGCAGCAAATGTGTTAAACTCACAGTCATTTTCTATGTAATAAACTTAAAAAGCTTTGTCTTCCAAACATCACTGAATCTCTTTCTTCAAGAAACTTCCTCTTTCTTTCATTTACATGTCATTGTCAGATGACAACTTTGTTATCAGAGTGCCTTTCCTTAAAGTCTCCTTCCCATTTTTCCCCAACAGGAAACTGTGCAGTTTAGGAAATCAAGAAGTAATGGCAGCGTTTCCTTTTTGATTTCTTCATCTGCATTCACTAATTTACCTTAACATATCTTGGCATATTTAGATTGGAAAGTTGGTGTCTGGCTTTTTATTTTTTGGTTGATTTTTGTTTTGGTTTGGTTTTTTTGGTAGTTTGGTTTTTCTTTTATTTTTCTCCACCAATTCACAGCTTTCAGCTGTTGCCATCTCTGGAAACTTTGTGTCACCAACTAAAATGAGAACTTGAATTAAACCTGTTTTCATGCCTTCATAGCATGAGGGAACATGAATATCCTGATCACTTTTATGGTTCAAGAGGCCTGAGTTATTTTATTCATTTCCTTTTGAAACCTTCAGATGGAGGGTGTGTGACCGTGTTTTATCTCAGGGTGAAAATTCTCCTTTCTGGGATCTCCCTTGAAAAACTCTTGGCTGCTTTTGTGGAGGAGACTGCTCATTCCATCCTTTAGGAGTGGGTATGCAGACACAGAAAGAAGCAAAGAGTGTGATTAGACCCTCAGTGCTTTCCTTAGTTTTTGTATTATATTTGCCCTGCTTTCTCTGCTTATTTGATGCTTTAGCCTCAGAATTTACCTCTTAAACTTTTTTTTCAAGTTCTGTTCTTAGAATCACTATTTTCAATGTCTGATTTCTACACACACACACTCCACCCCTTTTCAGTTTTTCTTTTCTTTCTTTTCTTTCAGTGTTTTGTTTCATTTGTGTCTTCAAAAATTCTGGGGTTTGCCAATTTTCCTTCCAGATTTGTCATGGGCTTTTCGCTTCCTTCCTTTGTAATCTTTAAAAAGTATTATCATATTGTGGTGCTGTTCGTTGAGGTTTTTATCAGGTGCAGTTAATTTTTTCCATAAAATCTCCTTCCAATTCAAGAAAATATGTTATTAGAGAGAAAAATAGGAATTATGGGTATGACTGTCATGCAATGTCATCCCTTTCCCTTATAGATTTTAGGGTAATTCTATCTCCTATCATCTCAAAGAAAGAGCTGAAAGCTCTGGTGTTATGAATTCGTTCTTTTTTTTCAAAACAGTACAATCTTAATATCCTGTCTTTTGGGTTTGTTTGAAGTAGAGGGCTGCAGAACTCCCTGTGAAGCTTTTGGTTTATTGTATTTGTTTCCAGCTGTAGAATAGGATAGAAATTATCTTATAAATATGTAACAGGATCTTTCTTCTCATCCTCTTCTGGGAACCTTTTAATACTTACTGCTGATCCTTTCATTATTTTCTAATTTTCTGTTTACCTTCCAGGTTTTGAGTCTTGTTTTTTGGTGCATCTGCAGACGAAAAATATTTTTATGTCAGGATCATGGACATTCTCCTTTTTCCCTCTGAAGTGTTTTTTGAGCCAGTAAACCTTCACTTCAGTATTGCAGATTCCACCTCAGAAATTATCTGTACTTCTCTTGGCTGTGCCTGGTTTTCCTTCCCATCTTTTCTCTGTCTGTTCCCTTTCCCAGAGAGCTGCTTCCCCTTTGGTGCTGACAGGTTCCTTGTGTCTCTCCATAATAAAGAGTTAAGTGGTAGGAATTTCTTATGCTATTTTCAAAGAAAATGTAACTTCTAGAGGGCATTTTATCTGTATGACTGCAAGTTAATCCTTAATGTAGAAAACACCATTAATTTTAGAAAACATGATGGTGAAAATATGAGCCATTTCACTCAGGTGGAATTGTGGTGTCTCTGCTCACCATTCCTAGAAAAACTCGTTCGATCATTTCAACTTGGAGGAGCTGCTTCAGGAGCTGCCAAGGAAGCAAAAGGAGGTGCTGTGGGAGAAACTGACACGGCTGTTGGCTGAGAGCTTGGTGGAGAACCCTGTGGAAACGTGGCAGGTGGCTGGAGATGAGAAGAGTGAGGACTACATGGAAGTCGAGATGACTCCAGAAATTGTAAGAATCTTGTAGAATTCAAATACGAGTATTTTGTATTTTGGGGGAAATAAAATGGAGTATTTCCATAGCATCTGAAATCATGCAAGGCTTATCAGATAAGATCAGTTCCAAACATCACCTCCCTGCCCATTTTTTATCTGACTTAATTTATGATTGGGTTAAGCTGAACTAATGATTGGTCTATACTATAAGAGACTAGATCTACTGACAGTTCTAATTATGAAACATGTTAGTTAATTAACATATAAGTAACTTAGATGTTAGTTTTCTAACTACAAAAGAAGTCAGAAACTCAGTTTTCTCAGTGGAGTTGAAAAGGCTTTTTGTGTGTCTTGTTTCATTAAATGAATGTTGATACTGCAAATGTTCCTTAAGTGTCTGGCCTATACCATAAGGAATTCTCTACCTGATTTATTATGTTATTTTATTGAATGAAGATCATGAAATGTAGATTTGAATGTCCCTTCCACAAATGTAGATCAAAAGTGATCAGATCTACACATTTCCAGGTTGCACAAGACCCTTCCAGTGAGGGTCCTTTTAGCTCTGGAGTGGATTTGTTCTTGAGTGGGTTTGTTGCAGGTGGGGTTTCAGTGGAGCAGTGGATACACCTGTATGGTCACAGAGTTCTCTGCTACCTGGAGCTGAAAGGCCTTTTCAAACAGATGTGCTTTAAAAATCTACTCTTTTCCCTCTTATTTGATAGGTTTTGGATGCCTATATCCTCCTGCTTCAAAATGGAAGCATAATAACAATTGAGCTTTGCTCTCTGTTGCAAAAGTTCATTTCTGTTGAAATTACCTTCTGATTCCAAAACTTCGTGCAGAATTGTTTTCTCTACTCTGCTTTCTTTCAGAAACAAACTATAGCAGTGATCCAAGGAGTGACAGCTGTCGTGGCTGCTTCCATACCTGCAGTGGATGAAAATGTGAACTACAAAGGTCTTCTAGAATGTGCTTTTATATTAAATGGTGGGTGCTTACTGCACAGAATGCAGCATTTTACAAATGGGTGTAGTAGGTTCTTTGTTGGGTCTGTCTGAAATCAACTGGCCTATGAAGCAGAACTCAGAAGAGAAGCTGGTAATGATGTGAATCCTTATGGAGACAAAATTAAGGGAGCTGCACAATTTAGAAGTCAGAACTTCAAATAGTTTTCTTTGTCCTGGCTGTTCACCCAAGGATAGATAACTTTGATTATCCTGTGTCCTGTATTATTTTTAAGGCAAAACTCAAGATTCCATTGCTACTGATCCAAGAACTTGGCCAAACCATTAGAGTTAACAGAGCTGCCCAAAACCAGAGAGGATAAGGCATTAAGGTGTGTAAATGTAGGAGGAGGTCGTTGGCACCGTGAGGCACAGTCAGGGTAGTGACAGGCTGCTGTTTGACAGAATAACTTGGTTCATTGCAGTGAACAATTATTTAATTATTTGTAGGTATTCTTCCTGTATTACCTGCATCTGAAAAAGCTCTACAGGATGCAATGCAACGTGTGTGTGAGATGTGGTGGGAGAAGGGACTGGAAGGGAAGGAGCTTCTGGGGAAGACTCTGTTTATGCTCCTGCTGAGGAAAAGCCTCAATAAAGCTGCCACGGTAGGATGAAGCTACATTGTCTCTCAGATTATTACTGAATAATTCAACAAAGATAATTCCTCCAATAAAATATTGACTTCTTAGAACAAGTTTAAAAGGTTTTTGGAATCAATTTCACAAGTGAACTGGCTTTTTTTTGTTTTGAAATTCTTTTTTAGCCTTTCATTCTTTTGTCCAGTCCAATGACCAAGGTTTCAGTAGTGATTAACTCTCATAGATAATTCAGGTATTAAGTACTGTATTCAGCTGCTCACAGAGAAAACTTTTGTGGGATTCTTCATTTTGTTACTCTTTATCTTTCTACAAATAATTTTTCTTACTTTGCTATTACTGGACTGAAACTCTTTTTATTTTTACTGAATTAGTTACTTGGAGTATTGTGATACACATCTTTTGCACTAACCCGATAGATGTATCCTTTTCTTATTTCTCTCTTCTATTTTTCCATGTTAACCACCTTTATTGTATGGAGTTCCAAAATTGTAATAATATGGTTTTAACATATTTTACATGAAATGACAGCTTTCTTTCTGTACTTGAGCAAGTCTTCATTTGTTGCAATTCAGTATTTCTGCAGTTACAGGTATTTTTTTTCCCCCAGTGATGTGATGAAATTAATGTTCATAATTTAACAATCTAAAAATATTCTGTCTAACTGCATTTCAAATTCATTATTTAAGGTCTTTTAAATGTGTCTTTGCATTAAAGCAATACCTACCTCCCTATAATGTGGAATTCCTTCCTCTCAGGGTGCAGATATAGTTCGTGTGTGGAATCTGCATCAGACATTACTTTGTTTTGATTATGATTCAGAGGAGAGTAATGAAGTCAAGGACTTGTTGCTTCAGTCTTTTATGAGTGTAAAACACATTAAGAAAGAAGAGGTAAGGAAACTTTTATCTTCCTGTGATTTTTATGCCAATGAGATTTGATTGCTTTTAATAGTTTTACGTTAAGTTTTTTCTCACAGTACAGTAGGTAACAACATGAGACAAAGCAGCTCTGACTCCAGGCTGTAAATGGCTCATATTCTGTTTCGTTTGGAAAAACCTTTATTTCTATTCCAGACTAAAGTGTGAAAATATATGTCTAAATCTTCAGTCCAGTTCTTGTATCCTGAGGTAATAAGAACCAAGTGAATGTCACTCAATATTTAAAACTATTCCCTGTTATAATTCTCTTCTTTTATGGCAGTTTTTCTTTTATTGCAGGCAGATAACTGTAGCAAAATTATTTTCTTTCTAAATGGTTCCATTTAGAAGATTGAATTGCCATAGTCTGTTTTGAAAGTAGCATAAAAAGAACCCAACTTTACAGAAAAATGAGAATTTTTTTATTTGACTGCATACATTTCTCTCAGTGAACAGTCACTGTTTTGTAGTTTTTAGATTGTGCTTGGGCACCAGGATGGGATGGTTGGGTGACATTGTCTCTGAAGTTCCAACTCCTCCTTTCTAACCCTTTCATGGAATAGATGAACTTCTGTCATAGAATGAACCCTGAGGTTGCTGCATGAATGTGGCAGTAGGGGGATATTGCATGTTCAAAACTGGGGGAGCAAATGAATTGGGTGAAATGTTTGATAGTGCAGACTTTGTATATGTGCCACAGTTGGCGGGTTTTTTGTTACTCACATGTCAAGTTTTAAGATGTTTTACTTTTGATTAAAATTGGGATGTTGTGAGAGTTGGGAATGGAAAGAGAGAAAACATGTGGAAACAGGAAAGCTTGATGAGACTTTATTGTCAGAATTTGCATTTAATTTTGTGTCCTTGGTGCATTTCATTTTAGGTCAGTTTTTGTGCTCTTGAAAAAGTGTGTATGTCTGAGTGTTCTTTATCACAGTACTTAAAATGCCTTTCCTACATTTGGTTCTGTGTTAGTTTTTTCTTCTATTTGAATCCACTGCATTGTTTTAATATTTCATATTCCTATTGGCACAGTAAATAATTGGGAGTTATATATGTAGAATAAAACTACCTAGGCTTCAGAAGCAAATTCTTGTAGTTATTTTTTCCTCCTTTCTTGTGAGACTTGTAGAATAACACATGTTAATTACTATACAGATTTTCTCAGGGAAGTTTGCACCTTGGGTGAAACACAGCCTTCAGTATAAAAGTCATGGTTTGGTTTTGGTTTTCTTTTAATATGAGGGGAAGGAGAGGCAATAATCAGGCTTGGTACTGAATCTTTCTCCTGACATAAAACACATCCCCTTTGCTCCACAAGGATATACAGATTTGGCCATGCTTTGCATATTCACTTCTCTGCCTGAGATTTTTCTCTTCTTCCCAGTGATTTTTGGTCTCTTGACAGTTTGTCACATTTTCGTTTTCCTGTGTCTGTCTCTTTCTAGATACTCACAGGGAGTGCCTTATTGCACTGTCTGCTCTGGCTTCTGGTCGTTAGTGGTTTAAATCCTTAATCCTGAATCCTTGGTGTTATGATTGGAAGGATTGACTGAAAGAAGCAGCTCTCAGCTGGGAGTTGAATTTTCATTCTGTCAGTCCATCCATTTGTTTTTGAGAAAGGTGGAAGATCTAAACCACAGTTCACAAATACAGAACCTTACTGCTTGTGTCCCATCTTCTCATCAGCTGTTTCTATTGAATTACTGGGATTGCCAGCCAGGCATCAGTTCAGAGTCCTGGAAACTTTGAGTGGGCTTGGGGAGCTTTCTTAATTTCAGAGAATACCTTTTTGATATGAATGATACTTGTTTATCAGCCTTAACCTCTTTTCAGAAAGCTCAGAGGCAACAGCCTTTGACAGCCTCTGCCCAGCTGACAGGTCCAGAGTAACTGTTTCCAGATCCAGTTCTGGACCTGATCTGTTTATTAGATTAGGAGAGCAGGTAGAACTAAATTGGGCATCTCCCCCTTCAGGGCTTCCAGGTCCTGAAAGAGCTTCAGGGTCTTCATCTACAACCCTTGTAGATAAAGCCTCTGATATATGGTCAAACATTCTTTGACCATTCTCAGAATTTTTGCTAATTTTAATCTGTAGCTCTTTAGGAATGCTCTGGGTTTGTTTTGTTTGGGTTTTTTTTCCCCAAAAAGGAGGAAGGGGAAATAGTAGTTACACCTACTAATTGTTTTGGTTATTCCTAATTAATTAATATTGCTGAGCATTAATGTTGGAATTACAGAGTTTGAGGTTGGAAGGGACTTGGGGGATTATGTCTAACACTTCCTCAAAGCAGCCAGCAAGAGCAGGCTGCTCAGGGCTGTGTCTTGTTGGGTTTCAAGTATCTCCAGGGATGGACACTGCAGCCTCTCTGGGCAAAATACTCCAGTGTTCAGTCCCCTTTTCAGTGAAAATAATGGGGAAAAAACGGCCTTAAGTTTAAGAGGAGTTTGTAGTATTTCAATTTCTGCCCATTGCCTTTTGTCCAGTCACTGGGCACCACTGAGAAGAGTCTGTCACTGTTGTCTTTGCATCCCATCAGGTATTTATATACATTGGTGAGATCCCTCTGAGCCTTCTCTTCTCTAACTAAACAGGTCCAGCTCTTGCAGCCTTTCCTCATTGTGAGATGCTCCAGTCCCTTCATCATCTTTGTGGCTCTTCACTGGACTTACTGCAGCATGTCCGTGTCTCTGTTTTGGGAAACCCAGCACTGAACTCAGTGTACTCCAAATGTGCTTCACCTGAGTTCCTAAGAAAAGGATGCCTGACTTTTTTAGAGTGTAGCTCTATAGCAGCTTATGCTGATGTAACTCCAGGTTGCACTGACCCTGTGTTACCATGAGCTGGTATTCCTGTTTTCCTTTCCACAGCATGAATGCTCAAGCAGCTGTGTCCTGTGTTGATTGCAGGAGGTGGCTGTTTTTTTCAGAGCGTGGTTATTTTTCAAAGAGATAACTGCCTGGACTGGATCATCATATGCTGAAGAGAAGGGAATGTGAGCCTAAATCAGATTAAACTGATACAGAATTGCACAGTTACACCTTGTTGCAAGATCAGGGAGTTCAGCCTTCCCAGACCGAGCTATTCAACACAGAGTAATATTTCTTAGAGGCTTATTATCAGGCTGCATTAGGGGAGTGATCCTCTGAATTTATATCTGTGATTTATGAAAATATTCTTGTTCAGATGGGATTTGCAGTCAAAAGGCACAGCATGTTACTGTGTTTTAGAGGTGGGTCTGTTGTACTCTCTCCTTCCTTCCTGACCCTCTGTGTGTGTATGCAGCAGACTAAGCCACATGNGAAGGGAAGGGTCAGGAATGTGATCCTAAATCAGATTAAACTGATACAGAATTGCACAGTTACACCTTGTTGCAAGATCAGGGAGTTCAGCCTTCCCAGACCGAGCTATTCAACACAGAGTAATATTTCTTAGAGGCTTATTATCAGGCTGCATTAGGGGAGTGATCCTCTGAATTTATATCTGTGATTTATGAAAATATTCTTGTTCAGATGGGATTTGCAGTCAAAAGGCACAGCATGTTACTGTGTTTTAGAGGTGGGTCTGTTGTACTCTCTCCTTCCTTCCTGACCCTCTGTGTCTGTATGCAGCAGACTAAGCCACATGTGCTGGGTGCACAAGCACTCCAGTACCAGACAATCTGAGAATGCAATAACCCCAGAGGTGACAGGTTCAGTCTTACTCACCTTTCTTGTTTACCTCTCATGATCCTGAGAATCTTGATACCACTAATCTTTTCAGATCTGTTGATCACAAGCAGCAGATTAAATTAGAGGCACTTAGTTTTAGGATGAGGCTCAATCTTTCAAAATCTAAAGGCAAAAAAAAATTAGTTGAAAGCTGTTTTTTGGCTTTTTTTGTGATCTGTCTTGCTGCTGGGATGGTAGATGAGATGAGTTTGGGTTTGTCCTCATCTTTGCCTTTTTGAGGAAGAAGCTGTAGGTCCCTTGACCTGTTGGTTTGTCAGGGATGTTGATGTGTGACATGACCACTGGGACTCCTTCAAACATACATTAGACCAAAGTTGGAGATAGTGACTTATTTTTCTGGATAGAGGCAACTCATTGACAACAGGAAGGATTCCATCAGACCTGTAGACTTGAATCTTGACATTTTATTAAGCCTGTAGTTCTTGATTTTTCAGATCACCTGACACAAAGGTGTTTAAGCCATCAGTTCCTCTAAAGGCACTTTATGTGCTTCCTTCCCTCTCCTCCACTCTGGGATATTCCAACTCAAAGCGTGACTGGCATTCTATATTCTCTGGTTTGTCATAGGTGTGATCACAACTGTTGGTCCAGCTCCCAGTGGAGGTGCCTCTGAACTTCTGCTAATTGTTCACTGACCCTTTTGCACTTCTGCCAATCTGCTCTTTACTATTGCACTTATTTCTTTATTAATTTTCCTGATTTATTGTTGGCTGGAAAGCTGACAGGTACACAGGACCCTTGCAGGCTCACCCTTGTGTCTGATCACACATTTTAAAGTGTCAGAAGCTGGGTTGCCTTCACTTCATCTGTGAGATGAACCAGAGTGAGGCTGCCTTATTTTGTAAGGCTCCAAGTCCATGGGCAGATCTTGCTGATTCCAGCAATGGATTTTTTCCTTCATCCACAGCCTTTCACTGCCTTTTCTCACAAAAACTCTACGGCTCGTCAGATTTGTCAACATTGTTTCTGAGCTGCTGAAATGGAAGAAAACAAATTTAGGAAAAAAAGTGTTTCTGTTTTCCTGAACAAAAGCAGCTCCAGGAGGTTTGAAATGTCACCTTTCATGTGGCAATAGCAAAGGGCTTGTCCTTGCTGACCAGAACATTTATTTTCTTCAGTGTTCCCTGTGGCTTTGTTCAAAGATATTTCCATATCCAGTGCTGGTAGAGTTGTTTGGTCATTACAGTGTCATCCTGGAATGTGATTGCACTTGGCAGAGCTCTGGTGTTCTGGCCTGGATGAGGGTCCTGGGTTGAATGGTCCCTGATCATCATGAAATACTAATTGAAGTCACACCAAAATAGAATGGACATTGAAAAAGTGCAGGCAGATATGTCATCCATGTGTTCATTTGGTTTGTGTCTTCTCCACAGCATAAATGAGAGTAATGCTTGAATTCTCTTCAAAAATTAAGAAAAATTAATTTTTTTCTATCTCACCTATGCTTTTAAAATTAAAGATGTCATTTCTTTTGATCTTTAAGTTCTGGATTTACTCATTTATGAGGTATCTCTTAAATTGGGAGTTTGACTTCTGTTTGGTTTTTCCTCTCCCCACAGGGAAGAAGATTCCTGAGTTTTTTGTTCAGCTGGAATGTAAACTTCATTAAAATGATACATGGAACTGTTAAAAACCAATTACAGTTCTTTCCAAGGTATGCATCATGGTTACAGCACTTAATGATGGTTAAGAGCTTGGCTAAAGTCTTGTTTGTCTCACTCTAAAAATACCTGGTGTATTGATAAAATACATCAGAATCCAGAAGCCTTCAGACCTGCTGAATATAAATATAACTGCTGTATTGTTTCAGCAACTCCATTTAATGGCTGCTCTGACATTCCTAGATGTGCAATTACAGGTGCAGTAAAATGCTTATCTGGTATTAGCTAAAGCAAATGACTTTGATAGAAATTGGACTATGTTACTGCAGTGCTTGTGTGAGAATTTCAGGTCCATTTTTTTGTAGGGTGTTTCTATTTTTCCTGTGGGTAATCTCTAATTTGGACATTTTAACATGGAGTGACTTGCAGGATCAGTCATAGCCCAAGAACTTGACTGCTGGATGAAAACCATGGATTTTTAAAAAAAAACTTTTTCAGAGAAATAATTCAGAAATAATTACTCATAATAAAATCACAGGCTTTCTAATGCTTTCAGTTAGAATACTGTACACCTGCATAAAGGTGTAAATAAAATAATGTAAAAATAATGTACATCTGCATAAAGAATTTAAGGCATTTATTGTGAGACAAATGATAAAGTATGTGCCAATATTTTGACTTTCCCCCGAGAAGAGATATTTCCTTTGTTATGTAAGAGTGCCTTGGTTTGTTAATTAACAGTTACTTTGTAATTATCAGTGTAGACTTCAAAAAGGTAATTTCTTCTCCTAAAAAACAATATTGATACACAGAATTAAGAATGGTACTTATTAAAAAGCTTATGTTGTTACCTTTATGAATTGCACATAGGGATGGTTAGGATGCTGCTTGAAATGGTTTCCCATGTGTTAATGCAGATCCCTGATGGAACACATTTCAGAAGTTTACTTCAGGGCCTGGAAGAAGGTGTCAGGAGAACTCATAGAGGTAACTCTGTGCTTGGAAATTCATTTGCATTGTTTTGAATTTCAAGGTGGGGAAGATGCACGACTTTCCTACCTCATAAACGTTCCTAAACAAGCCTTAAGGAATTATTTCCTTAAGGAAAAGGGTGTCTTCAGCTTTGTCAAGGAGTAACAGTATGTCCTGCTTTGAATGTTTGCCCCCTGTCATCAGCCTGGCTGCATTTAAACACCTTTGATTCTGCTGCTGGAATGTTGGTTCACAAAACTGTGCATATACACAATGTTTTTCACAGACACAGTAGTTACCTGAGTTATCGAAGTTTTTATTCTGTATGTGCAAGTCTGTGTAGTTGATAGGTCAAGTATTTGTCTAGTTTTTGTGGATTTCCATGGAGGTGATCAAAAAGATAATTACAGCATCACAACAATTCTAGAGCAAAATTTCAGATGCCAAAGACATTTTATTTACCGTGTGGAAGTGCCTGTAGGTTGTGAGAATTGGTTTATTTGTATATTCTGGAATCTTGAAAATCAGTTTAAGAAAACAGAGGTCCCCAGCATGGAAAAATTTGGGCCAAGCAGAAGAAATAATATCCAAGAGTATTTTCAGTTGCTTGTTTTAGAGAATCGTGTCATTGCTGCACAGCTGCAGTACTTGTCATTGTTATTGAATTGTTGTGTGTTCTTACTATAGGTACTTGAACATAGCTGCATTCAGGATTTCATGTTTCATGGAATTCATCTTCCCAGAAGTTCTTCTGTTCATTCTAAAGTTAGAGAGGTAAGCTCCTCTAAAGCATGACATGAACTAAGAGCATCAAAATGAGATCAGTTACTACACAGTGGAAAATTTCCATTTCCTACTAAAATGGGCCACAGTAGATCTGCCTGGAATGGAAATACTTTTCTTTGTAGGAGCCTGGAAGGTGTCATGTTTCAGATGTGCTGATGGCACACCAGAGTTCTGGCTGTTGCTGAGCAGTGCTGACGTGATCTCAAGGCTTTCTCTTCCCCGCTGTTTCCCAAGGGAATGGGGTGGGGATGAGCAAGAAGTGAGGAGGGTCACAGCTGGGACAGCTGACCCAGACTGACCAGAAAGATACTGCATTCCATAAAACCAGTGTGCATAATGGGGGGAAAGTGAATCTTGGAGAGGTGGCCATTGCTTGGAGTCTGGCTGAGTCTTGTGGGAGGTGGTGAGTGACTGCATTTGCATCACTTGTTTGGGGTTTATTTTTGTTCTTCTTTCCTTCTGTGGTGGTTTTACCACAAATTCAGCGATTTTGGACCAGAGACTCTGAGAGAAGTCACAAACACACCCCAAAATGAAGAAAACACACAAATATCACAGTTTATTTCGCATACACACAAAAACCCGACAATTAAAGTGCAAACAGACAAATAAATTAAGTTTCCCAGGGCCCGTCTTTGAGGTGAGGACGCTCTGGAGATAGTGCTTGTCTCTCTCTGGGCCCCCCCTGAGAGACTCCGGGGGTAATTAGAAGGGAACACGTGGTCTGAGGATCCCCTTAGCCGCGAGCCTCTGCCCGGCTTTGACTGAAGGAAAAACTCAAGAAAATTAGAAAAAA
>VYZS01009751.1:3762-22307 GCA_013400695.1 Neodrepanis coruscans | reverse complement strand
GGTTCGCATGCTCGGCAACATGGCAGCGTCCAGCCAGAATCGCGTTCCGGCACCGCTCCCGCCGGCCGTGCCGAGCGGCGACTCCGGATGGCATCGGGCCGGAGCCGCACCCCCAGCAGCAGCCCCTGCTGGCGTGCAGCCGATGGAGGGGAAAGGGCAACCGAAAAACCATGCGGGCATGGGGCCGGGCGGCCATGGAGCGGAAAGCAGTTGCCAGGGCCGCCAGCGCAAGGCGAAGCCGCCGTACCACGGCTCAATCGTTTTTACTTTCATTTTTAACCCTACGACACCTTCACTTATTAAACTGTCTTAGTCCTCATCCATTGTCTTCTTGCTTTTCTCTTCCAATTCTGTTCCCATCCCACTGGGCAGGGATTGAGTGAATGGCTGTGGATGCTTAGCTGGTGACAATGGCCAACCCACCACAAATACATAAAAAATAGCATGTTCTGAGAACCAATATTAGAACAAATTTCAGGAGGAACCTGCTTATAATTGTGCACAAGATTTGTCTTTAGTGCTCAAAAGTAGAAATATAAGGGGATTTTCCAGAGTGACAGAAATAACTTTTGTTTTCTGTTGTCTAAACTTTCTTTACCTGGAGAACTGACTTTTCCATAGAAGAGCACAGGGGCAAAATGTCATAATCTTCTTGAGGCAAATGTAGTAGAGGGGTCTGAAATGAAATCTGGGTTTTTTCTTTTTATTATATATGCAGTATTTGTTTATAGGGACAAGCCTTGATTCAGTTAGATATTCTAGTTGTCTCTCTGTGGCTTTTATTCATGAACTAAACACTTGAAGCAGAATGAGAAGTGCACAAAGCTTTTTAAGGCAAGGCATTTGTATCTGGCTGATGCCGTATCACCTCCCATGCTTTTTCCCAAATACAGAGATGGCAGAGTATGTAGTGTGTACAATATATATCTTGACATACCAGTATAC
Organism: Neodrepanis coruscans; assembly: GCA_013400695.1. NCBI lineage: Eukaryota > Metazoa > Chordata > Aves > Passeriformes > Philepittidae > Neodrepanis > Neodrepanis coruscans. The sequence goes on along the minus strand of VYZS01009751.1, from coordinate 21,362 downwards.
AATACTATATTGGGGGTTTATTTCTTTTGTTTTGGTTTATTTGGGCTTTGTCCTCTTTTATTTTCTCATATCTGTAGAATTTCCTTGTCCTGTGATTCCTGATTGATGGAATAGGCTTTTGACAGGTCATTTCATATTTTTTAGCCTCAGAATCTTCTGATTTGGAAAGAAGACAGTGAATAAATCTGTCTTTGGTTTGCAAGGGGAATGGGTCTTGGAATAAATATGAGTGATGTGTTCTTTTTCAGTAGGCAAGAGTTTGATTTAAAATGGTCCTTTAGGATCCAGGAGTTCTTTAGCAATTGGGAGGGTAACCAGCCACAGTCACTCACATGAGCAAAGTCTAGATTTCATTGAAAGAATGATGAAGGAGGGCGAAGCAACACACACCTTCTGAATTCAGAATTTTGACTATAACCCAGTGTCCACATTGCAAATATTTGATACTCACTGTTCTGATGAAGTCTGTTACAAACCAGTGTTGATTTGCCATTAATACTCTGTTACATCCATCATTCTCATATAGAAAAAAGAGCTTCACAACCTCTTACAAACTGTGACATGTCTGCACTTCAGTGCATTTCAATCCCAGAGAAAAGCAGCTCTTTCTTCAGAGCATCTTTTCTGTACATTCTATTCCCAGGCTTCCCTATCCAGCTGTAGCTCAGAATTCTTGAAGTACTGACCACTAGAGGGTCAACTTGTTTTCAAACTGACCAGTGTTTCTGGTGAAAGAATTACTTCCTATCAAGTTACATGATGTCCTTTCTCATATTCTCTTTTCTGCTTAATTCAGACACAAAAGTAACAGGATCTTTACCTAAGCACAGTTCTGATTCCCAAGGAGTGCTGATTGATACTTGCTTTTCATCAGTGCATTAAAAATGTATTACATTTGCAGATTTGTATTTGGATAACTCCAAAATAGATTAATAAATAGTGTTCCTTTGTGCTTAACAGAGAAAAGGCTAATTTATCTGTAGTTGATAATTTCATAGTTTCAAAATATTACTGCTAATTACTTTTAAAAAATAGATTTTTATTGTAACAAAACCTGAGTTGTTTCTGTGAAACCATCTAGCTATGTTTTTTCTTAGTTGTAGATCTTTATATAGATTTACTGAATTTATAAAGTTATAAAAATGTGATATTTATTAGATCTATTTGGTTTTATTATTTTTGAGACTGTTTAATAAAATATAAGGTCAATTAACATGTCATTTTCCGTATTATGAAAACAAAATTATGAAATGAGACAACTACTTATCCCTCCTGAATTTAGAAAGTACTGTTAAACCGCGTTTTGGTTTGTTTGTTTTTCCTTAGATACTGAGTTATTTTCATAAACAAAGTAAAGTTCGTCAAGGAGTGGAAGAAATGCTCTACAAATTGTATCAGCCCATCCTCTGGAGAGCACTGAAGGTAATGATCCTTTCTAGAAAACAGGAATCTCCAATTACTAAATTTTGTGTCCCTCCCACCTTTTCTCTTTTTATTAATTGCTTTTAAAATGAAGTGGCTACAAACAACAGAGTCAGTGTTTAACATCTCAGATGTAGCTGAGTAACTTTGCATGTTGTAATTAGGCATAATAGGCACAACAATATTCTGATAATATAATTTACTACTATAATTCAGTTTTGTTTACTGGTACCTAAAGTGCTTTCCAGGCTTGCAGTTGGTGTTCTCATCTTCTCAATTTGGAATCCAATTTTGTGTTCTGTTTTCCAAGAACTTTAGGGAGTTATCAGTGCTTTATTGATCAAAGCCAGAAATGTTCAGAGGAGGATTTAATTTCACCTTCTGATTAATTACCAGCCTTAGAATACAGCTCGAAGAATTTATTAAAGTACTATTTTACAAAAACTTTTCTTCTACCTTGACTTTATGTGTAGACATTCATGCTATGGATGTGCTTTTAATGAGGTGTTAAGAATGAAATTTCTTACTTCCAGTACTTCTGAAGTGTGTGTGTCTCTTCCTGTGGGTTGCTGCACAGACTAAAGGGCACCTACTGCAGTTTGCCTCCTCAGTCACACTCTGGGGTTAAGATGAACCAAGATTCCTTCTTTGTGAACAGCTTTTATCCTGTCTCAGGTTATGAAATCTGTTTGTGAGAGCACACACTTACCATTTGTTACAGCCAAATTAAACATTTACGATTTCATTTCCTGATTGGTCGTGCAGCATCCTCTGTAGCCATGAGAGAAGTATCTGAAATTCTTAAAGTTTAAAAATATTTAATAACATAAGGAGTTATTTCAAATGGATTTTATGGGTTACAGGAGTTGGGAGCTGTTTGGTTTCAATGGAATCCTGTGGTAGAAGTGGGAAGACGAAGAGACTCATTGCTAGCCCAGTATCTTGTTTGGTCTTTCATCTTCCCTTTAGAATTAATATAAGCAAGGAACCCTCTGGATGAAACCTGTATGTGCCTAGGGCAGGAGAATAAAACCTACACATCATGGCTTCTTTCAATTTCTACATTTCTGTCTCTGGAAAGAACAGGGGTTTTAACTGACCTTTGATACAGTGGCAAAATTTTTGTGTATTGTCTCAGAAAGAATTTTTGTGTTAGCAAAACACAGTATTCCATTCTTGAGGGACTTGCTGTCTTTAGAGGGAGTCACTTCTCAAAGCCCAAGGATAAAATGAGAGTACTTTGGAGGGACATCCTGTCAAACCTTATTAAATCTGCACAGATTTATTTGGAGAAATGTAACAAAGGTAGGTCTTGAGGGAAAAAAAGGTTATTGACTTGCAGCAAGACAGTGGTAGACCTCCACTGATTCCAGAAGTGGTAGAAATTTTTGACAGCTGCTATTCATAATTTTCACATCACTAATGGTTCCATTGCTGGAACAAATCATCCAGTACTGCTGGAGTATTTGGCATTTTGAGGATAATTGTTGCTATGACTCAGAATCACCATTAGTTTAAGATTCAGAACTAAGAAAGGAGGTTTATAATTGTCCTTGCTGTTATGGATTCTACTCCAAAGCTTGAAATGTCAGTTTAATTTTAAATAACTGGTTTGATGCTCCTATTTTAGCTAAATCCCTAATTTAATAAAGTGAAGAACAAACCTTGTTCTAGAACACTGGTTGTAAAATGAAGAACAGTACAAGGCCTGTTCACCTCCTCCTTCCAGAAAGCAAAAACCCTTCAGTTGTAGGGGTGTAATGAATTCCAGAACTGTTCATGTTGAAACTACTTGGTTTCATCCCTGAAATCTTTAAACTGAGACTGCACATTTGTGATGCACAGTCCTCTGTTTCTTCTTAAATTGCTTGTTTTGCAAATACACAGATCTCAGGAGCTTCCACTGGGGCTTTTACCTACACATAAATTATAAGCCTTTGTGCAACTTCAGGTTTTTATAATATGAGCCCATGTGTAACTTCATCTGTTTTTTTCATGTCTTTATTATGAAAAGTAAGTGTCATAAAACATAACAGAAATAGTTTTGCAGTAATTAGTTATTAACATAAGCTCTGTGGATATAAAATTTTGGATGTTTAGTGTGAGATAAGTAGTGATTAAGCTTTTTCTTATCAAGCTCAAAAAGTCAAGAACCACTCCTCCAGGAATTCAAGCTGTGGAAGGAAGTGACTTCTTTCAAGTGGTGTGTTTGGTTGTCTTTTTCTTTAACATCCCACACTTTTAAACTAACATGTACTGGGGAAACAGTGTTTGATATAATTGGAAGTGAATTTCAGGATCTGTAAGACCAGGTAAAATTTAAAAGAAAGCTCTGAAAATTAACTTAAGAAAAAATAAAAATATTGTTTAAAAAGGTTCTGAAAGTTCCTCAGAATAATACAAGCTTAAAGGTAAAAAAATACTAGTCATTTAAGTAACTGCAGACTCTTGAATGGAAAAGTCAGTGTGGATTAAAACAGGATAGGAATTTGAGTTCTTAGGTTCTCCCTCTCTGAAGTCATTTATTCTTTTACAAGCTTGAATATGCAAAGGCATTTGGGATAAATTCCAATTAATTAAAGGCAGGAATTTGAACTGTGGGTAATCAGTTCAGAATTAGAGTGAGTTTAATGGAATTCAGTGTAATGCACTTAGAAAGTGTATGGAAATTAACTTTCTGGAATGGCCATGGTAGACAAGCTCTAGGTTATTGCACAAAAACACATTTGAATTAATTTTCACATGCAATGTCAGTGTAGAAGAGCTGTTTCACGCTGAATTCACATATTAGCTTGTTATGTGTCAGTTCTTAAATATAGACAAGCTCAGAGTTAAAGGATTTTCTGCAGCTTTATGGAATAGACTTAAAAATTATGATCTTTCCACCTTTAAACTGTTTGCATTATCCATGTTAAATAAAGTAAAACACAATCCCTAATTAAAGTCTGGAGGTATGTGCTTCATTTGCCTTTGTAGTGTTCAATTTAGATTTGTTTAATTTTGTTGACTTGAAGAATTTGGAATGTTTTGGTTCTACCCAGAGATGTGATCCACCATATCAGGATTGGTCTTTAAGAGAAATACAAGATAGATTGTAAATGAAGTAATTGTTGCTCATTTCTTTCATGTTTTTCTGGTTTTATTTATCATTAGTTTAGTTAAGTCTAAATATTACATGGTTATTGTCATGTTTCTTTTTCCTGCCTTTGATCTGAATGTTCCTCATGAAAGGGGAACAAGAAAATTGGATTTTTAGAATAGTCAGGAGGGTTCTCTGAACTGTTTTTTGTGTTGCTGTTAAACTTAAGCCTACATTGCTTGTTTCATATATATATATATATATATTTATAGTATGTAGTTTTTTTCCTTTTTTTTTTTTTAAATTGGACCTATAATCTGAGTAAAATTATTTTTTCTTTCCAGGAGAAGCATTGCAGTGCTCTCTTTGATAAATAAAATGTAGTTTGGTGGTTGATTCCAGGTTTCTCCCTGAGAAGCCTTGAATTCCACCATCACTTCATTTTTTTTTTTTTGTCCTGTAAGAGGCCACAGGGTCAATCATCTTTCACTGGATGAATGTCTAAATAGACACATTTTTCATTTTTCTTTGCATTTGGGGCTCTACAACCAGTGCAATGTATGTTGGAGTACAGAGAAAACTGTTACAAATGGTAAAATGTTGTGAGGCTTGCCATAGATTTTTGATGAGCTGCCTGGAGCTCAGAACATGGTCCTGTTCCTTATGTGCAGAGATGCAGAACTAAATATATTTATGCTGCGTAAGTTACTCTCCAGACCTTCTGGTACTTAGTTACTAAATACTGTTTTCTAGAAGAAATAGGCTTGAGCTTTTTAATTAAATTACCTGTCTCTTGACAGGCAAGTTAATTAGTTTAGTCTGCTTGAATTCAAGATGCTTCTGTCCTGAAGAGGAGCTTTAAGGCAACCAAGAGAAATCCCAATTGCTTTTAATTTTTTCATCACTACAGAAGGGCTCTGACTGTTCCTCTTCAGGGTCATTGATATGCTTTGAAAGCTGATTGTAATAGTAACTTCTTACCATGGGCAGAAATGTAAGATAAACCATTAAAACTCATATGTGACTATAAGTTCTCCCATGCATCTGTAAATTCATCTCTTTCATCTACTTAATTAAAAACACTAGCTTGCTGAAAGTGTTTGGAGAGCAGGATTTGACAGGATGACAAGATGTGCCTTTGGATATTAAATCTGTCCTGACTTAAAAAATATTTTTTCCTTCATTGTAACAGGCCAGAAACTCAGAAGTTCGAGCAAATGCAGCGTTTCTGTTTGTTGATGCTTTTCCTGTTCGTAACCCCAGTTTTAGCACTGAAGAGATGGGCAATGAAATTCAAAAACAGTTTGAGGAGCTTTTTGTAAGTTTTAATGAAACTAAAATATTTAAAATGAAACTTTGATCAAAGCTAGCTCAAAAACAAGTTGTGTGTGCAATTAAAATTATAGTACTGGATATTGTTCATAGGAAATTACAGGTCTGTGGTGCAGAAAGTGCTACAATAAACTAATATTTTAAATTTGTATAGTATGTTCATAGCAGATAACACACACTATTTCCAAGTCTGAAAAGGAAATATTTGGGTTTCTTTTTTCATTTTCTGTGAACAAAAGATGCTTTTGAAAGACTGGATGCAGGAGTAACAGACCTTGGTCCTTAATGTGGGGTTGGTGAAGAGAGCTTTATAGTTAATGTGGAAACATTTATGGAAGTTTAGTACTTTATTATGAAATACTTCTGAAATTAAGTGTAAAGGAGATAAGAACCTAAAAAGCTCTTTACCTTTCTAGATGGGTGAGAATGGGCTTAGTAGTTTCATTAAGAAAATGTTTGGGGAATCCTGAGTAAACATCAGATAATTGAAGTTTTTATGTTGTTTCATTGAAGCGATCAATGAGTAATCAGTGTAAACTCATAAATAAAAGCAAATATTCTTAAGTCACAAATGCAAGACTTAATGTGATCTATTTTTTTAAAAAAAAATATTTCAAAGTCCAATTAAAAAATTTAGTCAATAGTTGTCTTAATTTTGCTTCTGATTTAAATTGCTCAGTTTGCTTTATAATGCCTTGAAGGACTATTAATATTACAGTTCTTTTATTGTGTGACAATTTGCAGCATGATTAAAAGGTAATGGAATGCTTTTTGTTTATGAGAGGTTCCTGTCAAACAGCAGTAGAGTCACAATAATCCATATCCTCACACTATTATTCCTCTGTTTGTTTTAGAATCTCTTAGAAGATCCTCATCCAGTTGTCCGCTCTACAGGGATACTTGGAGTTACTCAGATAACATCCAGATACTGGGAGATGATTCCTCCAACAATTCTTGCTGATCTTTTAAAAAAGATAACTGGAGATCTGGCATGTGATACAACATCTGCTGATGTTCGATGCTCTGTTTTTAAAGTAAATATTTTTCTAAATTAAAAATCATGATTATCATTTTCATATTTTGCTTGGTGCATAGGATTCGAGTATAGGCCACTTCAAGTCATGGAAATAACTTGTTCTGCAAAATGACTTAGGCAATAAAATTCCTAAAACATGGAATTTTACACATTTTATAAAAGCCACACATTTGGAATATACAAATGCCTTTTGAAATAGTAACTGGTTGGCTTTCTAGCTCCTCTCAACTGCTTTGCATTTCCAGTGATAATTCAGTTATTTTATCTGTTAGAAATGATGCTTAGGCTTGAAAACATAGGCAGGCAGGTTCCAAGATGTTTCTGTGTCACATCCCAAGACACAAAGAGGACTTTGTACCCCACTTTGTGTTTCTGGGGTTTGGATGGATATAATGCCACACTGTTTCTCTGGAAATCCCTCCTCCCATTCATTGCTTAGTATGTTAGAATTAGTTCACCTGCCTTTTTCTGGCATCTGATAAATAACTGAGAGCTTGGGCAGAAAAATGAACTCCATGAGCAGTATTTTCACTTGAAAATTTTGTGTCTGTATCAGTTCAGCCCTAAATAGGAGCAATCTTCATACTAATCCTCACTTGCTCCTCTACAGCTGCATAGGGGGACTATACTGGATAAGCAGAAGGTGCTGATTTAAAAATAAGTTGGCAAAAAAGGATGTATTTTTAATTTGAAATCAGCAGAGTTTAGGGAGCTGGTATTGCCACCGCAGAAAGGACTTCACAGTGCTCATGTAGAAGACAAGGCTGTGGCCTCAGTGAAGATCTGAAGCAGCTTCAGCTGAAATGAGTTCACTGAAATAAGCAAAGCAATTTTTGTTGAATATTAAAAGAAAAATATAGTGTTCACTGTCTGTTCCTGCTCCATTTAACCTTAGAAGTATCATGGTTCATTTCAACAATTTTTAGCTACGTATTTTTCAAATCTACTCTTTCTGGGTTTGTTTTTCTTTTTTTAGTGCCTGCCAATAATTTTGGACAACAAACTAAGCCATCCATTACTGGAAGAGCTCCTGCCATCAACCAAGCACAGTCTTCATGACAACTCAGAGAAAGTGCGAGTGGCTTTTGTGGATATGCTGCTGAAAATCAAGGCTACCAAGGCTGCTAAGGTAGGATGAGGGACGCTTGATAAGTATCAAGTGTCAAAGAGATTAAATCAAGGCATTCCTTTTTAAAAAAGGAAGTACATTTTGAGGCTGCTGCAGTATTCTTAGAAGGAAAGAAATACATGCTTTTCTCTAGTAACACTTAATACCTGTGGTATCCTGAGCTCTCCGTGGGCCTGTGTGTTAATTGGGAGTTGTATGACTTGGTTTATACAGAATCAGCAGAAACAAAAGATCATAGAATTTGTTCTAGAAGTGTTGGACTCTGAAATCATAATCATGATTTCTATTGTATTCTTGTTATTGTTTTAAAAATACTCAGCAAGCAGAATCCCCTACTATCTTGTCATCTTTTGTACTTTTTAATATTCATTTCCACATCCCTCTGTAACCTCACAGGTACTCAGCACTTCTTGTGCTGGGTTTTAACTCTTCATAAGATACATAGCAGTATGATTTGAAGGACTGACACCTACAGTCATGACTTGATCCATTAATATCAGTTATCTGTGTAATAAAGTAATCAGGCTATTTTTAGCTTGTATTCAATATCAACAATGCTTTAAATTATTTAATGTTACTTTGTATACAGTCTCTTAAAAATAAAGTATTCGTGCTGCTGTTAAATATAAAAAATTCTTTTTAAAGTTATTTGCCATTCAGTATGAAAGATCAAGCAAATTATCTTTTTGGCTTCTCTGGATTGTTCTGAATTTGCTGCTGTTGAAGACAGGAAAAAGATAATTCTCAGCTTCAGGGATTTTTTTGAGGAAGAAAGGATCAGGTTGACATAAAGAAAAATATTGTAGTAAGTGTTAGATGTCTTTCAGTAATTTTCTGTTTATCTAAAAACTGTAATAGGTATTTCTGGTAAGTTCTGGGGTGACTTTAATTCTTAGTACAAGGGCCTTCTCTTTATGACAGTTCTAGTAGGGATGCCCATGGCTTGAACTCACAGGGTAATCAGCTGCTGCAAATATTTCTACTCAAGAATAAAATTTTATTTTTCAATGTCAAAAAAACTTTGTTTTAATCTGAAATTGCACTTCCTAATTAATTCAGAATCTTGTCAATAAATTGCAGATGTGAGTAGTATTACTGTTGGTATAACAAGCTGTGTGTTCTTGGAATTTCATAGGCTTTGATTTCTGTGTACAAATAAACCAGAGCTCTGCTAAGGATGGATGCAGTTATGGCTTGGGATGGTTTTGGAAAGAGTGTTGATGGTTTTTAGGGTTTATACAAGCAATACTTGTAGGTAGTTTGGTCCTACTTTGTCCTATGATGAGAATATGAAACATGGCACATAATGACAAATAATTGTGTTTGGTGGTGATATCCTTGAAATAGTTCTCCCCTGTATCTCTGGAATTACATGATCATTGCAGGTGTATTGAGTTGGAATTGCTCTAGCCAGAATTTTCTCAGTGTGTCAGAGATATCAGGACATTTAGAGATGCCTTGGAAGATCAAAGCAGCATTGCTGCAGCTCAATGTGACCTCCAGTACCTGCTGGTGTGTGATAAAACCAAATTTTATCCAGGCTCAGGCTTTCCTGGTAAATGCTGCTTACACTTAGTGAGGCTCTTGATGTGGAAAACACTGAATGAAGGTGATTGTTTTTCCTTTTTTTTTTTTAACTTGTTTAATATCTTTTTCTCCTTTAAAAAGTTCTGGAATATCTGTCCCATGGAGCATCTCCTGACTCGCCTCGAGGTTGACTCCCGACCCGTGTCACGGCGCATCGTGAACCTGCTCTTCACCTCCTTCTTCCCCATGGACCACCCCGAGGAAGTGTGGTGTGAGCGCTGTGTTACCCTCGTCCAGATGAATCCAGCAGCAGCCAGAAAGTTCTATCAATATGCTTATGAATATACTGCCCCCACCAGTATAGGTAAAGTACAAAACTTCAGGAGTTTTTGGAATTACTGATGTCACACCATGTAATTGCCTTGTATTTGTTTTTTTTTAACGTAACAGTGGTGGCACTGTCTCTAGATTTTTGGGGTTTAGTATAATATTAGTTCGTAGTTTTTGGAGTTCTTGACACCAGCAGTGAATGACAACAGTCATCAGCTTTTTCAGCAATGAAGAGTTCAGAGTTTTCATTTCTCCTCTTAGCTGCTGTACTGAACAATCCAGCCAGTGATGTTACTTGGCCCCTCTGTTCCATTTTCTCCTCACATGTGCCTTAAAACTATCTCAGTTGGTATCTATTTATCATGTGGAAATAAGTAAACAAAATACCCTGGTGCCTTAAGTGATTTGAGATCTTCATCTGAAAGATTCTACAGAAGCTGAAAAATATTTGTCTGATAATCTGGTTGTCTGGGATTTGTGGATCAGTATTTTTAGATTGTTCAGAGAAAATCTAAGAAGACATCTTGCCAATTAAAAGCTTCAGAAAGTTTCAGGAAAAAGGGCACAGAATGTTGCTGCTTTTTAGAAAAGTGCTATTGAACCAAGTGAAATTGGGAAAATTTTGTTTCAGAGGATTCTGATAAAAGCATGAAGTGACTTGGGTAAAATGGCCAAGCCATTGCCTTTCAACTGATTACCTTGGTAAGGCAGTGACAGAATCACATGATTATGAAATCACCACTTTCACCAGAGTGGGCATGACCCTTTCACTTCATCTGGAGCTCAGCTCTTCATTCAGGAATGCAAAGGTTGGGCTGCTACATCTTTTCCAAATAATGGGAGTTGACATGGGAGGGGCTGTGTTCTCCAGTGGAGGTCATTAAACTAACAGCTGTGCCAGATAAGCATATGAGTTGTGGGAGCTTCCTCTGGTCCTGATTTGATAAGGTGGTGATTTTTTTTAGTATATGTTTTAACCTGATGATAATGTTGCCATTTCTTCATCCTCGAGGAGATAAAACATGCTCACATTTTTTTCCATTTCTTTGATGGGGAATTTTTCTCCTTTTTTATCTAGTTATTTCTGGTTCTCTTCCCTGCCTTTTTGTACTGGTTTTCCAGAGTTATAATTAGAAGCATTTACTAGCAACACTGTTAACCAGCAGTAAATGTCTAATTTATTCTTGTTGTATTAAATGCAGCTAAGTTGATGCTCACTATTCGGCGCTGCTTGAATGCCTGCATCCAGAAAGCAAGGAAAGATAGTGTGCAAGACAGTGGGGATGAGGAGGAGGGAAGTGAAAAGGAGAACACAAGTGTAAGAACGTCTACTTTATGCTAAGTTCTGGTAACTGCTTTTCTGTGGTACTTGGTTTGAGACATAGGCAGTAAATGATATGACAGAAATCCAAGGGGAAGCCCTCAGGCATCTGTGGAATTAGAAAGGGAGAACTGCCATTGTCTTGTTTTCATGTCCTGCTATAGCAGAAATTTAGTGAAGTAGCTGGAATAAGATGGAAGGAATATGAAGTGTGTTTTAAATTGTTTCCTAATTCCTGTACTAATTGTAAATTGGTTTGGTTTTGCAGTTAAATTATTCAAAAACTGACCATTGCAAGATGTGTGAAGTATTAGAGTAAGACTGAATTGTGGAGTTCATATTCTACAGAAGCCACAATGCCTTTGTAAAATGAATAGAAGGATTTTCATGGCTCATTTAAACCTTATTTTAACTTAAATTTATATTTAAGAATAGATATTTATATTAAGAATAGATGTCATCTAAGTGTTTGTATTTCAGGTGTTGGATAATGTGTTGTCAATAAATGATGTGGCCACCATGGCAAGTTTGTTGGAGATTACTGTAATTCTCTGGAGAAGTATCCAGAAAGCACTAGATCACAATGAAGATGCCAAAGATTATGCTATCAAGAAATTTGCTTCTGTACTTCCTGAATATTTTAAAGTGTTTAAGGTAAAGAAAGCCTAGATTTTCCTCTATTTTCTTAGTATTTTTTTCAGATGCTTTCATGTTTTATGCCTTTTATCTGTTTACATGGCATGAAGTATTCTTTTTCATTGTTGCTATAAAAGATAAACAATAGCAAGTTTTTTGGAACTGCACAAATGGGTAAAAGTTATTCCCCAATTGCAGTGTCTGAATGATGAACCATTATCTAAATAGTCAACTCAGAAATGTTTGCAATAAATTGCTCTCCTTGTGTAAGGTTTTTCTAGGATTCTATTTCTTTGAACAATTTTAGAAATTTTGGAAAACAGTAAATGGGATTGTGCCATTGCAGAATAAATACTTAGGGTACCTGGGAGTCCTTATGTTTTTCTTCCCACTGGCTCCCAAACTCTTCCACCACTTAATGATTCAGCTGCTGGAACAGACAGCTGAGGAGCTGAGGCTCCTTTTTCACTGGACATGACCCAGCACAGCCCAGAAAGCCAAACATGTCCTGGGCTGCAGGAAAAGCACCGTGGGCAGCAGGGCAAGCTCTGCCCTGGTGAAATGCCACCTGCAGGGCTGCATCCAGCACAGGAAGGACAGTGATGTGTTGGAGCAAGTGCAGAGGAGGCACCAAGGTGATGAGAGGGAGGGAGAACCTCTCCTGCAAGGAGAAGCTGCGAGAATTCGGATTGTTCATCCTGGAGAAGAGAAGGCTCCAGGGTGAACTAATTCAGTACCTGAAGGGAGCCTGCAAGAAAGATGGAGACTTTTTACAAGAGCATGTGGTGGGGACAAGGGGAAATGGATTCAAACTGAAAGAAAGCAGGTTTAGATTAGAAAGATCTTAGAAAGAAGTTCTTCACTGTGAGGGTGGGGAGGCCCTGGCACAGGTTGCCCAGAGAAGCTGTGGATGCCCCATCCCTGCAAAGTGTTCAAGGCCAGGTTGGATGGGGCTTTGAGCAGCCTGGTCTGTGGAAGGTGTCCCTGACCATGGCAAAGGGGTTGGAACAAGATAATTTTTAAGGTCCCTTCGAACACAAACCATTCTGATTCTGTGGTTTCTGCTAATCTGAAAGGGTTATTTACTGGTTGTCTGCTTTTTAGTTGGTGGCTTTTGTGCTGAAGTATAGTGACTTACATTGGCTGTCATAGTTCAACTTTGCATTAGATAATTGGGGAGTGAAAAGCAGTTTATTGCTACGTAATACTCTGCAGCACAGACATACCAAGTGCTCTCTCGGCCCTGAAAGCATTTGGAAGTTGTTAGGACATTCCAAATCTTTTTTGGTAGAGGATGTAGCATCCCTCCTGAGAGGTTCTAGTGAATAGACAAGATATCCAGCTTTAGCAAGCAACCTTCTTTGACTTTGATATTTATCCAGTGAGTAAGCACCTTGGATCTAAAGGGACCTGTCATCAGAGGCTTAGTTTCTAAAAGACTGCAGACTGAACCAGCCTGTCACTTACCTGAAGAAGGTACAAATGTTTTAAATGTCTTTTAAAAATGTGAGCTTTAAAAAGGTTTTAGATCTTGGAGCGGCTAAGTAGGTAATAATTTCATTTGACTGTTTTCATGAAGCTTGGACATGCAGATAAACCATTTTTGAAGTCTTTAACTTAGACTGGCTTCTGTGTAACCTGAGTGAGATCATGTTGTGGCCTAGATGGTGTGTTATGACATATTGTAATGAGCAATAGTGCATTTAGCATTACCATTATATCACCATTGTTCCTTTAGAGTCTTCAGTAAATTTGTTATGTGAATGAATATTCATTTAAGGCAGTGGTTCCTTGAGGGGAGTTAGATGTTGTCATGATGGTGCAATTAAACATTAGTCACTACTGGACNAGACATACCAAGTGCTCTCTCGGCCCTGAAAGCATTTGGAAGTTGTTAGGACATTCCAAATCTTTTTTGGTAGAGGATGTAGCATCCCTCCTGAGAGGTTCTAGTGAATAGACAAGATATCCAGCTTTAGCAAGCAACCTTCTTTGACTTTGATATTTATCCAGTGAGTAAGCACCTTGGATCTAAAGGGACCTGTCATCAGAGGCTTAGTTTCTAAAAGACTGCAGACTGAACCAGCCTGTCACTTACCTGAAGAAGGTACAAATGTTTTAAATGTCTTTTAAAAATGTGAGCTTTAAAAAGGTTTTAGATCTTGGAGCGGCTAAGTAGGTAATAATTTCATTTGACTGTTTTCATGAAGCTTGGACATGCAGATAAACCATTTTTGAAGTCTTTAACTTAGACTGGCTTCTGTGTAACCTGAGTGAGATCATGTTGTGGCCTAGATGGTGTGTTATGACATATTGTAATGAGCAATAGTGCATTTAGCATTACCATTATATTACCATTGTTCCTTTAGAGTCTTCAGTAAATTTGTTATGTGAATGAATATTCATTTAAGGCAGTGGTTCCTTGAGAGGAGTTAGATGTTGTCATGATGGTGCAATTAAACATTAGTCACTACTGGACAAAAAAATCTAAAATAGAGCTGTTAGTTCTTTTGCAATGGTTATTATAATACCATATTATAATCATTACCATAATTATTCATGGTAGTTATTCTGCCAGTTTGTCAGAAAGGTGGATGATAAGATAATTATGAAAATTGACCTGTAAGAATAGAATTCAGACTTTTCATATTGCGAGCCACATATTGTTATGAGCTTCTTTCAGTTCCATTTGTAGTGAAAAAAAGGAAATCCTTAATTTGAGAAAATGTAATCATACTTTTTCAGTACTCTTTAGTTTTGTGTGCATGTGTGTACCTGTACATGTGCATCATATATGGTATGTTTTTTTTCCCAGGATGAGCGTTGCACGACTCCATTGGTTATTTTGGCATCTTTTATGCCCCCTGCTGCCATTCCTACATTCAGGTACTATCTTGAAATCCAAAATACAGTTGACAAGAAATTCCTTATTGACTGTATTTGTTAATTTTTTACAACTTGATGTATTAAATGCCCATTTGGATAAATTAATCCACAAAAAAAATGCAGTGTTAATAAAATTTGTGATGTGCAAGTACCTCTAAGCCACTGGTGAATCCTTTTGTGTTATATTAGTTTATTTTCTTTGGATTTTTCTGCACTTACGGATGTAAAGCTAATGCATCTGTTTTTGTTTGTTTTCTTTTAAGCTGTGGTGTGATTTCCAGACTCAGAAATATTGACAGTGGAGCTGACCAAAGCAAATATTCTACCCTGATCGACTGCCTGTGTCGCTGGGATCAAGTGGGGCATGTTGTGGAATTAGCCTGTGACTGGCTGTCTGACACGCTGACCCAAAGAAAGGTGTGCATATGTCAAAGAGTTAGGGAATTGCTAGAATATATAAAGGCATCATGCATATTTTTTGATAGAATAATAGAATAAGACCTTTTAATTCTGCTTTGATATGAGTTGTAAAGTAAGACACTGACAGTGTTGTGCTGGTTTTGTGTTTCCTTCTCATTTAGAATGCTAAAAAATCCAAGCGACGAGTACAATTCGTTGTGACACACGAATCAAAGCCAGATTTAGCAATTGATTACATTGAATATTTATTGGCTCACCCTGTCAATCGTGGTTTCCTACTTTCTATTCCTGAAAAGAAACTGAAGGGGCTTTTGAAAATCCTCAGTGCTGCAAAGGTAACATTCTCCCTACCCTAAACAGTGCTTAATGTCATATCCTGCCTGAGTCACATTAAAGGCCTGCAGGAAGAAATAAGTAACATTCATGATTTCCTCTCCCTCTGTAAAGGGTTTTCCTTTCAATTTGTCCTTCAAACAAATATTCCAAACTAGAAGTATAATATTTAAGAGTTGTTTATAGATGGCAGATTTTAAGCAGCTTGTCAGTTTTAGTTGTCTCAGAATTTTTCTGATGTAGCGTTGAGTTTTCTTACGGGACCTGACTTTTGGAATATAAGGTACATCTGTATATGTAAGGAATAGTCTGAAAATCAATTATGGCATTACAAAGTAGAAGTAATTGAAAGTTTGCTTGTTGCTTTTTTGGGTTTGGTGATTAGTTTACAATTTTCTTGGTGTTTTTTTAATTTTTTTAAGCTGTTGAGAAAAGAAACATTTGAAAGGATTTTCTGAAAAATAAAAATGTAAACCTTGATATTTCAGGGGGTTCTTGGCTCAATTTTGAAGGGAACTGATGCAGGTTCTGGCAGCTGGAATCAAGCAACTTGCCTAAGAGCCTTCAGCCTCTTTTGCAGGCTGAGTATTCATCTTCAGCACAAGGTATGGTTGCAGCTTTTCAGAATAAGCTGGAGTTACTGCTGACAGTATAAGAAAATTCCAAAAGAACTTGAGAGACAATTGGTAAACATCCTTTTTTTTTTCCTCACAGTTTTCTGAAGAAGGAGGAGATTACCTCTCACTTCTGAAGGAGACAGGTGCTTGGATACAGAGTGAAGTTGTACCTTTCATACTAGAAAGTGATCAAGAGGATGGTATTTCAAAACACAGTAATGTTTCTGAATTAATTATCCAGGTTAGAGGATTCTTATAACATAAATCAAACTGCTGCCAGTATGAAAAGCCATATGTGTAGCATATGCATAAAATCACACTTTTTTTTTCCTTAATCACTTTGAGTTATAACCTTTATATTTTATAAATATATAATTCTGCATATCCTAGCAATTAAATCAAGGAGCTGGAGTCAACAATATCTTGTTATTATCTAGATTTGTTTTTATCTCCCAGTACATAATACATATTCTCATCATATCTGTAAAGTGAGGCTGGAACAGGTTTGATGTTTCACACTTGTGTAAATGACCACTCAAGAAATTTCTAGCACACAAGGTCCTGTAACCTGAATGTCCCAGATTTTAGGTTTCTGACAAGTAATTCTTGTCTTCAGTCTCTCATTCCCCATAAAGATCATTTTCAGTCTAGCCAATTTCATGTTTCTATGTTTGCTTTTTTGCTTCCCTCCTTTCTTTCTGCTTTCCAAAATTAAATAATTAAAATTTTGCCTGAGGAATTCAGTATGATTGATTCTAGTGCTTGCAAAAGTTTGGAGACAGAACTCAATCTTATAGAAAGACAAGATGTGAAACAAGGAATCTTTACCAGCATTACCAGAATGTTTGCAGTCAATTTCCTAGGTTTGAATACAGAATGAAAACAAAAATGATAAGCAACAAGATTAAGCTGATAGTCACCTGTAAACCCATCTGACATATTGCTTGGCTATCCAGTAATGAAACAATGGTATTTACTAGGATTTGTCTGGAGGTCAAGAAGAGAATCCAGGCCTCTTGCATCTCCTGTAATAAGCCACATGCTTGTTAAGCAGCTCCTATTTGCTCCTCACTTTGTACACTGTTTTTTATGGGAATGGGATATTGATTGTGCTTTTTAATTGTTTGGAGTGTATCCTTGGTAACAATGCTGGCATTAAAATCAGGCTTTTTTTTTCTCAAAATATCCCTATAACTTACAATAATTACAGTTGCTTCTTTAATGCATGTTGTTTATGTGAGAGAACCAGAGTGTCTCTTCCACCTACATTTCTCTGTCCCATTCTTTCCCATTTCACCCTTCCTTCTCTGCTTGGTCTGTTACTCAGTTCAGCACTCAGTGCTCTGGGCAGGGGGTCACTGAGGGGCCACTGGTTTGCTGATATGTTTCTGTGGGACTGGTAGAATGTCTGACACAAACTCCAGTGTCATCTCTTACAGTGTCCCTTCCCCCTGGTCCATATTTGCCCCTCACAGAAAGCATTTGATGGTATGATGTGTATGGGGGGTGATTACCTTGTTTTTGAATTGTTT
>VYZS01009748.1:0-10898 GCA_013400695.1 Neodrepanis coruscans | reverse complement strand
GGAGCGGGAGTGGCCGCCAGGGCCACTGGCGCAGGGCGAAGCCGCCACACTGAGGTTTGACCATTTTTACTTTCGGTTTTAACCCTACGACACTCTGTAAGTTCACTTCACATCGCAAATCTATAGTGTTGGGTTTATTTTTAATCCATGAGCCTCTTCTGCACAAATATTCAAAGGTTATGCCTATAACCTGTAAACTAAGCAGTGTCAGGCTGTGGGCACGTGAAAAAGGTGTGTTCATATTAAGCTCTTAGCCCAGTCCTAGTAGAGTTTTGACTTGCTGCCACTAGTGCTTTCCAAGAAAATGCTAAGGGAAGGCTGGGAAGACAGCACAAGCCAGGAACAGTTCCCAGTGAACAGCCTGAAGGCAGTCACTTTGGTTTTGAAGATGACAGTTTATCCAAAAGGATAATGTTGAACTACGCCAGTTGGCCTCCAGGCTGAAGAATGGTCGCTGGCCCCCTTTTTTTTAACTAAAATAGACATAGCCCTGGCTGTTGTGTTCACAAATATGTCCTCAGCAATTTGGGCTCCTGATAACAGTCTATCACTTGGCCACCTCTGGCTGTTGGCACATAAAGCTGTGGTCCTTTGAAAGGCAGACGCTGTGCTGCATATTCTCTGCTTTGTGTAACTTGGTGCTGTTACAGTGCAAGAGTGGTCTGAGCTGCCACCTGTTAAAAGGTGTTTAACATAAAAACATGTTCCGATTAACACGTATCAAACGAACAGAGTACCAGATAGTGACTCGGCAAAATAAAACTCTCAGAACTCAGTAAGGTTCTTAGAGCCAGGTATGTTTGCTCTGCATGCTGGGAGAGAGTCTACAGAATTCAAAAATCCCTCCCCGAATTACGAGATCCTTCCCACTTTATACCCCCTTTCCATGGTAGGCGTTCCGCGTTACATGATATTCCACGATTGGTTCCCCAGTCCAAGATCCCTCCCCATTTCCCCATTTCCTTCCCTGACCCTCCCACCCCAAGGGTCACCCCCACCTCCGGCAGGGATGAAGGCAAGCATCTTTCTCTTCCCTTCCCCCAGCTATGACAGCGGCGTTGCATGGAAACCAGTCCCTCAGAGACCTTGGAATGTTTTGTTAATTGCTATCTTCCGGCTACATGTATTGTCTACCCTGCATTCCTCTATTCGCCCTTATCTCTAACTTCTACAGGCACCTCACCATGTTCTTCAACAATCCCTTTGCCTAAACCTTTCACAATATTTCTTAAATCCCAAAATGATCCCTGCCACACCAACTCAATAATTACAGGAAGATATCTTTGGAAGTATAAAAAAGTATTTCCTCTTGGAAAGTCAATGTCCTCTTACCCTGCCTCTTTAACGAGTGTTTGTACCTGTCATTGCAGCCTTCCTGTTGAGACCACATGTCCTCCTCCCCAGGCCATTAGCTGTCTCTTTTCATTTGTGTTGCCATGTCATAAAAAAGGAAAACAAACACTGTGGGATCACAAATGTGGCCATATTTTTTTTTATCAAGCAATTTAAAGGAGAAGCTAATAACAAGGAAAATGAGTAATACTCAAATAGGTTGCTGCATATACAAACAGTGCAATAGTTGTCTCTCAGTCTGAAGAAAAAGGTAATAAAAATATTTTACAGGATTCCTTAATTGTATGAAAAAATTTAATATCAAGACTTTATTGCAGAAAAAGGAAGCATTAATCTGCCTGAGGGCCGTTTTTTTGAGAATGCTTCCTGGGAAGGTGTGGTGATAATTACTTATCTTTAATAGATTTCTGGGTTGTGAAACAAAAATGTAGTGGTGAAGGAGTTGTAGGGATTATTTATGAGCCCCTAAGCCACCATGCTTCATTATATCCCACATCTAATGTGACTTGCAGGTCTGTATTTTCTACATGTTTCTTTGGGGCCCTTTCAGAATTCAGCTTTTGCAGGTAGTGGAAAGAAATGTTCTGGCTAAGTTATTTCACAATGTCACATGAATATTCTCCTTTCTTCTGAGAAGGATCATATTGGCAGTTCAGAGTGCAGTAAAGACTAAAACAGATAAAACATGGTGATGAGCACAGCTTTGTAAGAATCAGTCATGGAGCAGAGAAAGAAAGTTGCAAAAGAAGATACTGTGGAGCACCAGATTAGAGGGACTTGTGACCAAAGTACTGGCAAAAGTGGACAGGTAGGAACTTGGCTAAAACAAGGTCTATCCAGGGGAGTCAAGGGAAAGTTGGTTTAAGAAAAATAGTGGAGTAGACTGAGCTGCCTTCCTCTTTGAAGGTAATGGCAAAATTATCAGGAAGAGATATATTATGTAATAGAGTTTTGTTCTTGCTCAATGTTCAAGCTAACTAGTGAGTAATGTGTTCTAAGTTTTGTGTTTGCTTTTTTTGTTTGTTTGTTTGTTTAAACTCGGTTTTGTAGAAGCCACCTATTGCATTGCTTTTTAACAGGACAACAAATCACATGTTCCCTGCTATCGCCTAACTTAGACTTGGCAAGTAATTTTCCTTTTTCTCCGGGGCTCTCATATGACCTTTCAAGAACTTTTCTCTGCTTGGTGGGTATCAGAATTTTGTCCAAATATAGATGTTCTATCTTCTTTCTGTGGTTTGTGTTTTGCTTGCAATTATCCTGCATTTTCCAGGACACGTTTATTGTAGATGTACTTATAGATACTCTAAGTTCAGCTGACAGCACCCAGAAGGAAATGAATGAATCTCTCTCCAGTTATTGACTCTTAGTCTTAGTGTAATAAAGTTCAATCTCACATTGCTAAATAAAAATGTATAAATTATGTCTCTAATCTGAAAAAAACTTGGTATAATGAAAATCAAATAATCTCTAGCAACTCCATTCTATCAAGACATGGAATATAACTCTCATATATTATTATTTTTTTTTCTTTTTACTTTCAGTATGATTGTATTCCCATTTTGGGACACGAACAGAGTTTAGGGGTAAGTTATCATAAAATGAAAGAGCTTGGAAAATTGAATGGACCCTGCTGAGCCATCTCTTATATGGATTTTGGGGGTTGACGGTCTTGAATTCTCCCTACACTTTCCTAATGCATCCTTTTATATTGTTCATGATATGCTATGTAAGTATTATGCATGAAATAAAATAGTGAAAATATATTCATAATTAATTATTTTTATTAGTAATCTCTGTCTTCACATACTCCAACTTATTACCCAGGGAGAAACAAATTACTTTAGTATGGATAACAAGAACAATTCAACCTCAGTAGGAGAAATACACACATGACATAGTACAGATGAACAGATGAGAAGTAAATGAAGGCATGTATTTAAAAATACATTAATGAAAGGAAGATATTTTGGTAGCATCTTCAATGTATGAAAAAAAGCACAAGGAAGATCAAAAAACATTTGTGAAAGGGCTTCTGTAACTATAAGCAGGTAGTGCAGTTATATATATAGTAACTAGAAATTGGATGGAAAAATAATTTTTATTTATTTAGGATACTATGTAACTTTGAGGCAAAGCTGGCTGCAGAAGCACTGCAGCACGTATGTCCACAACTCAACTCTGAATCCTCCTAGAAATGTGCTGTGATGGAAAGGGAAGCTCCCATATTTGAATTAATTGAGATCAAAGCAGGGTTTTTCTTAGCTTTGTCTTTTTTCTGTAGCCATTAAATATTGTCATCTATCATTGTTAGAAGGAGTAATTAATGACACTTTAAACGTGATTTATCATTCAGTCTACAACAGTAAAAATCCCTGATCAGAAAGCCCAGACTGGAGGCTAGCACCTTTCACACTGATCTGTATAAGGGAGTTTGATGTAAGAACATATACTAATTTCCACAATGTGATTATTGCAGTTTTTTTGCTTATTAAGATAGTGGTGGTAACTGTAGTACTTAAAGGATAAGACTAAAACATAGCATCTGTTTTGTTATGTATAGTAACTACTGTTCTTTGCCAAATCATTCATGTGTGAGCCCTATGCCAGTAGGTAAAAGCTGAATGTGTAGAAACCCACAATTCCATGTGATTGAACAGCTGGCACAAGTAGCTTCATGTCTTCTACTATTTCACTTTTAGAAGTAATTATGTCCTAATAATGAGAAGCCCTTATCTTAGGCTCCGGATAAATGTGGACTGTCCTTTTGTTATAAAATAGGAGGACAAACCAGGATGTGCTATTCTACCCTTATAATACTTTTCCTTGCTTACTTTACAACTTCAGAATCAATGTGTAATGGAGCAGGAGATTCAAGGCTGAATATGTGTTTTGTTGATGTGGGCAGAAAGAGCTACTGGTGAGGGGGAGCACACTACAGAAGTGACATGACTGTCATTATGGTGATAAGGAGCATAAAGGAAGAGGACTCTACTGGAGTCAACATACAGCAAATTGTATTGAGCAGCCTCTAGAAAGTATCTGTAACTCATTATGGGAATCACTGGCAAAGGTTTAACTCCTGTGACCTTGATGATCTGTGATGGCACCAAGCACATGCGTATGGTGTTCTAACATCCAGCAAATGCTTCTCAGAAGACACTGTCCAATCAAGATAGTTTACAACTGCCCAGTTGTCAACATTTTGCAGCTGGGAAGCCTTGGCATGAAAGACCGTAGAGGTGTGAGACCTCTTGCAGAGAACAAAAATGAATCCCTGAGCCTCTTGCTGTCAAGCTAAAGGAGAAATGACATAATTTCACATACCTATATGAATACCTAAGTTAGAATCCTGCAGTAGGTAATGGGACTTTATTTTCTTATTGGTTTAGCTATATCTTTCGCAGGCACATAGTGAAGGTCACCAGATCAGTCTTTGCTCACTCCCACCTGCCCAAGCATCTCTACATTTTTCCTGCTCAATTTAGTAAGACCAAGTCTCAGTAGCAGAGGATATAATAGATTGTGAGCCAACTGTATGATTAAATATATTCAGAAACTTCTTTGCCACTTTGCCTTCTAGCTGGTGTATGATTACTGTATTACAACTTTTTTAATAATATAGTGACAGTGAGATCAATGGTACATGTAGTATGTAAACTTATGGAGATTGGACATCTACCTGCTCTCCAGGCAGGTCTCCACATGCATTTTTAATATTTTCTGCTTATTTTATAATTTAATTTTTAATCTAAAAGTCATTAGAGTAATAAAAGTTACAATCTTTTCCTTTTCTGTGCAAACCAGTGCCATGTAATTTATTCCACTTGTCTGACATTGATGATCACAGAAGCTGAGTGTGCTCTGTTTTGCCCAGATAAGGGTTTATTCAAGACCCCATTGAGTCCATGCTGCTGCCCTAACTTTTGCCAAAGACAGGGAGCATGTTTGTGCCTGTACCTATCATAGAGGAATTGAGCAGGATTTACACGTGAGTGATGGCAGACGTTTGGTAGAACCCATCATGCCAGAAAGATTTGACTGATCCTTGTAACCTTCTGCTTCTACCTTGCTGCAAAGTGAACTTGCACCAATTCAGCTGATAACTTACTTGCGTTTATATTGCATTCCTCTTTCTTTAATTAAGTTAAAAACTCTTTCAGACAAGGATTTGATTTCTCTGTGTTGTTTTATGTCTGTCCTAGTCTGACCCTGGTCAAAAATGAGACCTTCTGTCCTTTCACACTACTGCTACAAAAAAAAATCAATGACATCATTAGAAAATAAAACCCCTGTGTGCTTTAGTGCAGCTGACACGTAACTACATTAAGACATAGTAATATTACACTTACATGTCCTTGTTAGTGCTGGAAGAATGATAATATGAACCTTGATTCTCAACTGCTTTTTTTAATTTCCCTGGTGAAGCTCTCTCAGAAAGCAGAGTAGGTGATTAGAGTTATCTCTGAATGTGTGAACTCGAACTACCTTCTCTGCCTTAACTGGATTTGAAATTCTGCAGCTATGAGTAACAGCGCTGTTGTCTAAATAGACATTGTAGTCAACAGGCGGCCAATCATCAGAGCAGAAACATTAGTGAATGCGCTTATTGAATTGGTCTTTTTATTGCATTTATGACTTCAGATTTTAGAAAGAAGAAATTTCATACTTCATCAGATTGACTTCAGGCTTTGGATGGCCACCTTTTCTTCATTTACCTGGTGGGTGGAATTGCGTCTTATGATACCCCTATGGCTTCTTCTGTCCCAAAGGAGGGAATAGTCATCTCATGTGTTTGCCTTTTCATGTTACCCAGTCACAGATTTTTTCTATCCTACTGATTTACAGGCACTTAAACAAACAAACAAGCAAACAAACAAACAAAGCTGTAAAAAGTTCAGGAAGAGGGAAATGTCAAACAATTCTCAGCTTGTTGCTTAGTCTTAGTATTTTTAAAGTTAGGGTTGGGTTTTTTTAATAAGTTTGGTCACCTGAAATCAAACAGGGTGATTTTCAAATGGAATATGGGTCTGGGCTTCCCTAAAAAACTGTGGTGCCTAAACTCTGAGAGGATAATACAACTGTAAACACTTTGCCCAATACTACCAGTGCTCAGTAAAGATCACTATCTATGAAGATAGATAACTGGCTAATGTTCTAAGGTTCTAATGTCTTTCTACTAATGCCTTACTTGCATTTGTTCATCAAACAGAACAGGTTTTGATCTACCAATGTTGACTTTACTTTGATCTTTCTGCTTCAAGCAAGATTTATATCTAGACTGGAAGGTGTTAAAAATGAGCCCTAGAAGTGCAGGTTCAGATGTTTCTCTTTGAGCCTCCTGGCAGAAAAGCAGAGGTAGAATCTTAGCCCATAGTTCCTGAATAAGATTCTCACTCAGGCAATTTTTTCATAGCTGAGCAAGAGTCATGGAGCCCTTTGTCCATGGTCACAGTGTGTTCATTATGAGCCCATCCAGTGACTGACCCAATTCAGCACCAGACCCTGCTCAGGGAAGCACCTTAATTGTACAGTTGGTAAAATGCAAAATGATTTTTAAGTGTAAGATAGAAGAAAATGGAAAGTGAGGTCTATTCCATCTATGACTGTGGTAGAAAAATCTCTGTATGTATGTGTGAACTTACAGATATAGTCAGATAGCCCTGTGGTCTAAAGACTGTTGTGCAAAGAACTTCTGCGATATTGTCTTCGAGAAACGAAAGGCTAAGTCCAAATGAACAACTCTCTTTCACTTAGGTGATGGCCATGCATTGAAAATGTTCCAGTTGTTCTGGTAAAATTTCATTCAATTTTGAGGAATCGGGCTGTGAAATTTGGCCTTTTAACAAGGATGAGAAAATACAGTCAAAAAGTATTTTATGGGGCCAGAGAGAGGGAATGTGGCTGGATTGAAGTGAATTTCTGTTGTCTAATTATTGACTTTCCCAATTTAATTTTGTGTTCCATTTGCTCATCATGTTCCCAGACGTGAAGTTGTTGCTGCAAATCCCTCTTTGGGGAAATGTTTGATATTCTATAATTTCTAGTTGAATGTTCAAGCTATAACGTTTTTGCTATCCTTTGAAGGAATTTATCAATATTTGAAACAGGCTTTATTTGCTGTCAACACAACTTTCTGGACAGGTTGTATGTCTCTCTGTACATAAACTGAGCCACATGATAAAACCCATGAATGTATTTACACTGACTCAGCTAGGCAGGGCATGGATGAGAACAAGATGTTGCTCCTTCACTCTATATTTACTACTTAATTTCATAAAAGGTGATATGAAGAGGGGGAAGGTCTGGCTCAATGTCAAAGTGTGAAGAAGCATGTGGCATTTGGGTTTGATCAGCAGGAAAATAAAAAATCAGATATTCAGGAACTAGTCTACTTAGACTGACAACAAGCTCTGGCACAGGGGAGGAGGAACAGGTTAATCGAACGAGTGGTACTATATGCACTACCACCATTTCAAAATTGCCATTCTATGGTACTTTATCTTAGAGATTAGAAAATCAATATTTACTTAAATATATGGCACGTTGCTAGCAAATAAAAATAGAACAGTGTTTTTTTTCCCTTCACAATGAGAAGTGACTAGTAATTAGTCATTGAGATGGAATCAGGGGTGGGAAATCTACTACCACAGCTTCTTCGAGCTGAGGCTTGTGGGTCTCCATAACTAAGTGACAGATAATAACCAAGATGTGTTTCTTCGCAGCTCATGAATCCAATTAGTAAGAAGTCCGTGGATTCATCAGCATTCTTCAGAGTCCAGTCTGTGAAAAACTCTCTCCTGTGGGGACGTACATTTTAAAATGAAGAGCTAATGAAATATTCCATGGTAAACACACTTTCTTTTTCAGGGAATTTCAAGATAGATTAATTGGTGCTTGTATGGGCTTTTGGGGCTATATACTTTTAGTACTGAGTTCACAATGGTTATCATAATCTGATCATAAAAATTTAAATTAGACTTCCAACAGTGAACATTTTAATCTAAGATAGCTGGAAAATAGCTCCTCTGCAGTATTCTTAATTTACTTAAAAAAATTTGTCAGCACTATATATGTGCTATGCAATTACTTTATGCAACATATTATTACTACTTCCTTCATACAGAGATATTAAGTGTATTTTTGCACATTCATAGCTGTACATAACAATCATAACAATCACTAAGAAATTATGTGATGGGATATTGCTTGTCAATGTACATTTCCCATTTGGAGCCAAGAGACATGATAATATAATGGGTTTTTTTCAGAGTTTAATGAGTTCCTGTGAAGTTCAAGGTAAAACACAGAAGGACTGGCACTCAGGAAGCTGGATGTTGCATGTAAGTGGTTCGACAGGGGAGAATTCTCTTTGTACCTACAGAGGCAGGTTTTCTCTTAATTTCTTCAAGCGCATATGGAGAGAATGAGGTCTCAAAGGACCTTGCACAGAACTAAGTTTGGTCTGACAAGGGGACAAGTGCCAACCTCTACAGCTAAATGCTATAGGCCACATAACTCTAAATTATCTTTATGGAAGGCTACTCTGCAAAAACCATTTATAAGCAAATTAAAGGATATGTCTAGAGAAGATGTACAATGTAAATGCAGTCAGAACTAAGGTTTTGTGTGAGTCTGAGATAAGCTTCAGCAGAGATGCTTTGTATGGATAAACCTCAAAATTCTTTGTGATGTAAAGCAAAGTCAAAGCAGGGTTATCATGGAATGAGGAGCATGTAAAATATAGGACATTGCAAACAGAGCAGCTGGAGCTGTGAATTCTTCAGGCACTGCCAAAGTGGACCTAGAAAGTGCGCTTGTGTGTCTGTCTTCAGCAGCAGTGTCAAGAGATGCTACCTTGTCTGGAAGTTTCTGTGTCAATTTTTCCTTGTGCAAAGTCCATACTCTTCCCCAAAATAGCTCTTGTTCTTGTGTTCAGTGATCATTTCCTTTTTATAATCTCTGCCACACTGCGCAGTGTGGAGGTGTGTCATTGGCCAGTAGTTCCCTTTCCCTCTGGAGCCTCTCTGCAGCTGGGAGGCACAGTGGCAGCTGGTGCACTGCCAGTCCTCCAGCTCAGGGCTGTTTGCAATGGCACATTACACACTTCAGCCCACACTTCCGCAATTTCACGTCTGAGCTCCTTCAAGACTCATGGATTAATACCATCTGGTCCCAATGATTTATAGAAACCTAATCTGTCTGCTCAGTCTGACACTTCTGTATTTTTACTTCAAATTCATTTCACTCTTTTGACCAATCTGCTGCAAAGGTGTTGGGTCTCAAAAGCTCCCCATCATCTTCAACAGTGAAAAATAGTGCAAGGAAATTAAAGAGCTTCTCTGTTGTTCCCTTATTGTCCCACATTCTCATTTTACACTTTTACCATCATTCAGCTGTAGTTGGTCTGATTCTGAATTTTAATGTACTTGAAGGAGTACAGTAAGGAGAACAAAGCATTATTTGAATTGTTTTTAAATTATCTGTATTTCAGATTTACATTTGATCCACCATGTTTTATGGGCTTTTCTGTTCTTCTTATTTGAACCAACTTCCTATTTCTTAAGTACCAACTAGTTTGCTTGTTCCTTTCTTATTGAACTATTCAAGATGTTTTCTTGAAAGGCTTTTTCTTTTTGAATTAGGACACATTTTAGTTCAATTTCTGATGCACTACTTTAGATATTCTTCAGGCTTCTCATAATCTTTCTTCTTTTCTTGGTCTGTACTCTGCCTCTCTCATGATTTCCACCCCTTTTCTGGCTTGACTCTTTTTTTGTGTAGTTCCATCTCTTAAAGCTAAATAACCATTTGCTGGAGGATATCATGACAAAAATGTCCTATGAATTTTCTTAGGTACATTGACATTTTTTTCATAATATTTTTATACTTTTATACTTAATATTATCCATCCCCAGGCAGCTCCTCTGCCTTTACCTACTTATCATATTCTTTCCATAAGATTGGTTATTGATAACACAGTATCCATGTGTTTTTTCTCCTCCAACGTGTGTCTGAAATGCTTATTATAAAATCAGGGAATCATAAAGTGATTAGGATTGGAAGAGATCTCAAAAACAATTTAGTTCCGTCTGCTGCTGTGGGGAGGGGGTGCCACTAACTAGACTGTAATTTGGTCTGAGCATTTTAGTTCTACCATCTTTTTGCTATTAGGGTTTTAGTACTGACGTAAAAACATTTGCAAGTTCTCCCCTCACCCTATCACTTTAAACTGGCCTGAACCAGTGGAATGGCACAGAGAGTGAACTAATTTGCCTTCCTTACTTCTTGTGCTTTGTGCTTCAGTTATTCTACACTGTTTCTCAGAGGTGCACTGAGCATGAGCCAAAGAGGTGGTCTTATGCTATCAGCTTTTCCTCTCCTCCAACTGTAAGCAATCCTTCCTAATATAGTGAATTTTAGCACCAGCAGCCTGACTCTGTTATGATTAAAGCGCATTTAATTCTTCTTGTACAGGTTTTCCCAGTTCCTGAAATGCATATTGTCTGACCTGGGGGTCCCGGTTGATGGCAAGTTGGATATGA